>CAUYLG010049194.1:0-16973 GCA_963573385.1 Cacajao melanocephalus
CTACATATATAGTGTTAACCTGTTTGGTGTAAATTGATAGCGGAGTCTAATATGATATCTTCAGCTATATTCATCCTGTTAATACTAACATAGAATTCTTGTAAAAATCTCGTTCTCTCTCCCTCTTTCTATTCCTCTTTCATTCTCTCTTACATTCTTTTTTTTCTTTCTTTCACTCTCACTTTCTTTCCTCTCTTTTTCTTTCTTTCAAAAATAAAAAAAATAAAATAAAAAAAAAAAGAAAATAAAGACTGTTGTACAAGGGTTGTAGTTGCTTCCCTGTTGAGTTCATGATGTAACCATGTTGGAGAAGTAAAGTCTAATCGTAGATTATCTATTTTATATCTAGAAAAAAGATAAATATTGGGAATATACACATATATTTTAAGTTTTGACCATCTCAGTTACTAGAGATTCTGTTCTACTTCTAAGAATACATTAACAAATGAATTTTTGATCTGCTTCTAGAGTGCTCAGAGGGGTTGCTGCCAATGTGGTTGAAGACATTCTCCTTCATAGTAGATATCAATATTCTGGGCTTCCAACACTTTGAGAGTCTAAGGCTGGAGGATCCCTTGAACCTAGGAGTTTGAGACCAGCCTGGGAAACATACGGAGAACCTGTCTCTACAAAAAAGGTAAAAAAAAATCTTAGCAGGCCATTATGGTGCATTAGTTGAGATGCCAGCTCCTTAGGAGGCTGAGATGTGAGGATCACTTGAGCCCAGTAGGTAGAGGCTGCAATGAGCCATGATCACACCACTGTACTCCAGCCTGGGTGACGGAACAAGACCCTGTCTAAGAAAAATATCTGTTACAACTATGGTACAGTTAGTAAAACAAAGTACAGTGACACTAGCTGACAGAACTTCAAGTGGCTGAGAAATGCAACGGATGCTCTTGATTCCCACCCACAAAAAACCCATATTTCCTAGATGCCATAAACAAGTAGCTATGAAATAGGAATTTTCCTATAAATCAGTCCACCTAGATTACTGTGATCTCATAGAGATATTGTAACTAAATCATCATTCTGGTCTTTGTTTCAATACTTTTTAGCATTTTTCAAAGTCAGTTTAATGCTTGCGAGTAGATACTGAGCAGAGTTAGAAAATAATAATTTATGCTAAGGTTACCAGCAGCACAATATTATTAAATAATTCAGTTTCAATACTGTAAAACTTCTCCAATTCACTGATACTGTTGGTATTTTGCAAGGGTTACGATTTACAGCATAATATTGATTAGGTCAGCAAAGCTACTCTGATATGACTTATGGGTGTGGAAATACCAACACCCTAGAACAGAATTTTTTAAAAATCCATAATAATAACAGTCAAAGAGCCCATTTATAGGTGAAACAGTTGTCAGGTAAAGAGGTAAAGTAGAAAGAGAAAAAAAGAAGACTTGAAAATAATGCAGAAGGCTAGGTGCCATGACTCACACTTGTAATCCCAGCACTTTGGGAGGCTGAGGCAGGCGTCACTTGAGGTCAGGAGTTCAAGACCAGCCTGGTCAACATAGTAAAACCCTGTCTCTACTAAAAATACAAAAATTAGCCAGGTGTGGTAATGCCCGTAATCCCAGCTACTTGGGAGGCTAAGGCAGGAGAATTGCTTGAACCTCAGAGGTGGAGGTTACAGTGAGCCGAGGTCACATCACTGCACTCCAGCCTGGGTGACAGACCGAGATTCCATCTCAAAAATAAAAATAAATAAAAGCCGAAGAAGAAAAAGGAAATTCTGTAGGAATGTACTGATACATAGCTTTTGATAATTTGAAAAATATTAGCAAAACAGGTACCATGTAAAAGAAACTGCACAATGCAGATAGATTGGAAGAGATTTAGAATATTAAAACAGTATATCAGCTCTAGTTTTGCCAGGGAAGAGCGGAAAGGCAAGTCTAACAACTTCTGGAATGCCAGGAATTGAAAAGAGCAGAGAGTAAAAGGACAAAATTTATTATCAGTTTTCTGAGAAGAGTGAAGACAGGGTTAATACAGAGTTTTTTTCCCAGGTAAGGGGCACCAGGCTAGTAACCCTGATTTTACTACCAAATAGATCTAGCGTAGGAGGGATACAACAGGCTTCAACCCCAGAGACCTACTCTACGAGTGGCATGATAGCTCTTTAGAGTTAAGGGAATAGTTGATGGGATGCAAATTGCGGTGGCGTTTTGTGTGATATAAAAACTGTACTGGGACCACCAAATGGGATTTAAATTGAGCCAGTTGCTGCTTAGAGTTGTTACTTAAATTTTTTAAAAGATTTGAGGTATGCTTTAGAAATATTCCCTTTGAAATATAAGGAAAAAATATAAAAATATGTAAAATAATGAAAATATTTAAAATACATAAAATGTACATATGTATTTCTAGCCTATATGTTATATTTACAAAACTGTTCTTAATTGTTGAAGAGCTGTGGCCAAGTCAACTAAAATAGGACACTTTTTTTTCCCAGTCCAGAAATTTTATTAATAATTGTGCATATTCAGGTACTCTGAATTTGGCTCTTGCAACTTTCTTTTATGTTAATAAATCCATTTAACTCTAGCTGATTTTATTGCTTTTACATGTTTGTTTACATTTATAGCAAGTAAATTATAGCTTGCTTTCTTTTGCTGAAGTCTGTCACCATTCGGTGACGCGAGGCCTGCCAATTCCAATGGTGTGTAAAGCATTGTCTTACTATTTTATATCTCTGTAAGGAATTTCAGGATTTCAATGGATGTAATAGTGACAACAACAAAAAAATGATAACAAGAACTGAGAAAGATGATTTCCCATAACAAATAGCCTTTTAAAAAACATGATATAAAATTTAAGTTAATAATACCTGGCAAAAAAATATAGGAAAAATAATCATTTCACTTGTTTTCAGAAAACACAAAACCATTTAATATCTTATGCTCTTAGTTATGAATGATTATTTGGTAAAATGCTACTTTAAGAAGATAGCTTGAATCACCTGGGAGCTTGTTAGACATGCAGAATCAGGTGGGTACGGTAGCTCATGCCTATATTACCAGCACTTTGAGAGGTTGAGGCAGAGGAGGGTGGATTGCTTGAGCTCACAAGTTCGAGATCAGCCTGGGCAACATGGTGAACCCCACCCTCCAACCCTCATCATTACAAAATAAATAAATAAATAAATAAATAAAATAACTGGACTTGGTGGCATGAGCCTGTAATCCCAGCTACTTGGGAGGCTGAGATGGGAAGATGGCTTCAGCCAGGGAGGTGGAGGTTGCAATGAACCAGGTTCTCATAACTGCACTCCAGCATGGGCAATAGAGCCAGACCTTGTCTCAAAAAAAAAAAAAAAAAAAAAAAGAAGAGAAAAATGCCGAATCACAGGCCACACCCTAGACTTATTGAATCATACTTTACATAGACAAGATTCCCAGGGATTCAGGTGCACATTAGAGCTTGAGAAGCCCTATTGTAGCTTGTGACTGGTTTCCATAACTTAGCACACCTTAGCTTTCCTAAGGAGGAAATCTAGGCCTTGACTTGAGGCAGACTTGGTTACTAGGTACTCTCATTCACTAAGTGACCTTGAGAGAGGGACTCTACCTCCATGAGCCTCAAACTTCTCATCTGTAAAATGGGCATTGTAATAATTATATCCAAGACTTATTTTGGGAATGTTCAATAAATGGCTCTTTCATTCTTTAAAAAATAAATAAATACAGCCTGAATGGGAGTCGTGCTCTTATTCTTCTTTCTGTAGTCAAAATGTATTGTGTAATGTTTGCGTACTAGTGGTTCAAGAGCAAATAAGTATTTGGTTAATGGCCACATTACTTAAATTTATAATTTTAAGATAAACATTGAAAAAGGAAAAAGATCTGTAACTGAAATGTAAAATCATTTGACCCTGGATAGTCAATGACAATCTTATTCACAGCATAATTCATAATGAGATAGTTATCACGAAATTGTCAATAGCCTGCTGTATCACTTTATGTTTATGATCCACAATGCTTTCCATAGCACCATGAATAGATTGTTGTTGAGTAAATGATATTTTGATGGTGAAAATAATCATGTGCCAGGTTTGGTTTTGTTTCTGCTTATTTCTTATATGACAAAAATGGGCCTTGCATTAGATGTTTCCCATTCCAGGAACACTCATCCCAGATATTTATATGACTGACTCTTTTGCATCATTCAAGTTTTAGCTCAAAGTGTGCCTTCATTGACTACTGGCACTCCACACCACTGACTAAGTGGTCTCCAGTTACAATTTTATTTTCAATTTAGCACCTATAGGTTAGTTTACGGGAACTGTGTCTCAGTCTGCTCCTGCGGCTATAAAAAAATACCTTACATTGGATAATCTATAAATAATAGATATTTATTTCTCACAGTTCTAGAGGCTAGGAAGTCCAAAGGCATAAAGCCAATACTAGATTTGGGGCTGGTGAAGGCTTGCTTGCTCTTTGCTTCATAGATGGTGCCTTGTTGCTATGACCTCATATGGCAGAAGAGTGGAAGGTCAAAAGCGACTCTCTCAAGCCCTCTTATAAGGGCACTAATTCCATTCATGAGGGCTCTGCATTCACCTTCTAGAGGCTCCACCTCTTAATACTATTGCCTTGAAGAGTAAGTTTCAGCATGAATTTTGGAGGAACGTATATTTTCAAACCACAGAAGGCTGCCATAACAAAATACAACAGACTAGGTACCTTAAGCAACAGACATTTATTTTCTCACAGCTCTGGATGCACAAAGTTCAAGATCAAGTTGCTGAATTTGGTTCCTTCTGAGACCTCCCTCCTTGATTGCAGATCGGTCACCCTGTTACTGCCTCTTCACATGGACATTCCTGAGTGCACATATCTCATATGTGTCACTCTGGGTGTTCTAATCTCCTTTTCTTATAAGGACACCAGTCAGATTGGATTAGAACCACTGTAATTGCCTCATTTTAACTTAACTATCTCTTTAAATGTTATATCTCCAGATGCAGTCACATTCTAAGGTACTAGGGGTTAGGGCTTCACATGTAAAATTTAAGAGTATATAAATTAACCTTTTACAGCACCTAAAATATATATAAAATTATAATGTTGATATATATTTACTTGTTTATTATCTATTTTCTCTCATTAGAATATTTGCTTCATGGCGTACCTCAACTGTATTGCTCATTTATGTCCGCAGCACTTAGATCAGAGCCTAGCACGTGGCAACCACTCGGCATATATTTGTTGAATGAACAAACAGATAAATGAATATTAAAAGCATTTAATTATCAAATCTCTGATACCTATAACAATCATTACAATTTCAATAACTTGAGAGTCAAGAGTCAGAAAAAGGAAGTGTTTAGTTTAAAAAAAATCTTACGGGTTTTCAGTAGGTGTTATTTCCCACATAAATCTCCAAGATATTTTTTTCAAGTTTCAGTTATGTATTAATCAGTGTAATCACCAATAGATAACATCAACATGATCTCGTGCATTTAGAGAAGAAATATTTCCTGGTTTAGTGGAAAACTGTGCAGATGGCTTCTGGAAGACCTTCATTTTAAAGCAGCTTTACCTTTCATTTAGTAATCTGAATGTCCTTTCTTCAGTTTGCTGTAATCCACATTCACTAGGTAGAACTTGTATTGATCATTGGGACCCAGTTTGTTCCAGGGCTCTGGGTTATTCTTTTTGTCCCAAAAAAACATCTGGATTGAACAATGCCAGACGCAAGAGATACAGGGCTGCTCCACCACCTCTAGCTCCAATAAATTCAAAGGGGGGATCAAGCTTGGATGCTTCTTGGCTTGACCTAAGATCTGGCGGGGCATGTTGGTGGCAGAGGCCTCCGATTGGAAAGAAGAAAGTCAGCCTAGCCACCGGGCCCTGGGCTAAGTACTCCAAGATTTTTAATTTACAATGAAAAGATATCTATGTTATGGCATATACCTCAGGTTCAGAAAGCAATGAGAATTTATGCCCTACCTTCTAGACAAATGGTGTAGCAAAGATTTTTAGCTGTTCAAAGGAAATTAGTAGCTTTGGGAAGGTTAGGTAAGAAATATATAAAATGTTATCTTTCTCTATTAATTGATTACCACTTCTGTGAGCTAAGCAAACTTACTCATGACTATGACTTAGATGACAATTTTCTTGACCAATGTCTAATTTCCATTCTTCTATATTAACAGGATCCCATGTTTTAGGCGAGTACATTGGTCACCCACTTAAATGGCTACAATTCTGTGACTCATTTGCAGTGGAATTTATAGCTAAAGATTTAGTTTTGGCCCATGAGCTATAAGGGAAGGTGTTCAATGACACATCAGGAGAGTCTCCTTAAAAACTAAAGGAGAAAGTGAGTTGTATTTTTTCCCTTTCTTTTTTCACCCTTTTGCCTGGATCATGCTGGATGTGAAAGCTAGGTTCTAATAACCAGCTTGGACCATGAGAATAAGGACCACGTTGTAGGGGTGGTAAAAAATTGAGTTGGAAGAAAGAAACTTGCATCCTTTCTGATTTCATGGAGCTTCTGTGGCTGCACTGGACTTTCTTTATCTTGATTTAATAAATATAAGAGAGAAATGAATTTGCTTAAATTACTCTTATTTAGGGATATTCTGTTAACTAATACAATGATCAATAGCCTTTTAATCTTTATTAAAAGATTATATAATCTCTTACTGAGTAGTGTTTGTGGTCCTTGCCATTCTTGGCTTACCTGAAGGTTTTTTATTCTTAAACACGGACTTTTAATGACTTAGACTAAAAGTCTAAAGCATAGACTTTTCTAGCAGTCCAAGATGTACAGCACTAGACACAACTGCTTTAGTTTAGTATAAAGTTGAATTTTTCTTTGTCCTTCAGGGTCCATTTATGCATTCCCATAGCATCATGAATTGATCCTTACTGTAGTACTTATAACAATGTATTATTATTGGCTATTTACTTTTCTGCCTGCCTCACTACACTCCTTGGAGACAGTAACCGTGTTCACTGTTCTGACAGTTTGTACATATCTTGGGCAACTAGTAAATGCTCATTTAATGAATAAGTGGATTTGCTAATATCTTACCTACTTCTCTATTTTTCCTCTGATATCTACTCCAGGAGACACCAAGGCAGATTCAAGGCAGGTTTCATAATTCGAGTACACTAACTGAGGTGGACCTTGTTTGTGATTCTTCAGTGATGTTTAAACCATTTACAGAATCTGTAGTGTGTTAGCAGTGGTTCTCAAAGTATGATCCTATACCAATATCAGCAGCATTGTAGCTCTAAAAGGACTGCTTAAGAGGCTAGGTATAATGATGATGATGAACAATGTTACACAGTCATGGGTAGGCAATATGGCATAGTATGTAAGAACACAAGATTTGAAATGAGAAGACCTAAGGTCCAAGTTCCAGTTTTACTACTTAAAATCTGGGGGAACTAAAAATTCTACTTTATAGAAGTGTTGTCGAGATTTAATGATTTAAGAATTAAATCATAAATATATACATGATATTTTTTAAATGCCAAGTTCTTAAGATGGTGTTCAGCACATAGAAAATGCTCAATAATTATTAGCCATATTGAGTATCTTTCCATATTAGGAGTTTGGTATAGAACTCAGTATCATATTTATTTCATCTTGCTGTCTGGTATAGGTTGCAGGCTTTCTTGATTTGCATTTTTATTAACGCTTTGTCAACAAGGCATTACATAATATGCTAGTTTAAGTGGGAAAATTTGGCAATATCCTAGATTTCTGATTTATTGATGAAAATCAATAACTCATTGTATGATTTCCTTTTTGACATATATCTACATTGGCCTTGTAAGGTAGTATGTGTATTGTTATGCCTTACTTCTGTTTGCAAAAACAGGCATTTTATAAAGTTTACATTTCCAGACATGAAATTTTGAACACGTACCTGTGTATTAACTGTAAATTTTCCTTCCTTCCTTCCTTCTTCCCTTCCTTCCTTCCTTTCTCCTCTCTTTCTTTTTTCTTCCTTCCTTTCTCCTCTCTTTCTTTTTCTTTCTTTCTTTCTTTCTTTCTTTCTTTCTTTCTTTCTTTCTTTCTTCTTTCTTTCTTTCTCTCTTTATCTTCTTTCTCTTTTCTGAGACAGGGTCTACTCTGTCGCACAGGCTGGAGTGCAGTGGTGCAATCTTGACTCACTACAACCTCCACCTCCTGGGCTCAAGCGATTACCCCGTCGAGGCCTCCTAAGTAGCTGGAACTACAGGCACCACACTACCACACACAGCTTTCATATTTTTAGTAGAGAAGGGATTTCACCATTTTGCCCAGGCTGGTCTCCAACTCCTGGGCTCAATCAAACCTCCAGCTTCACCTCCTAAATTGCTGAGATTATAGGCATGAGTCACCACACCTGGTCCTATATTTTTCCTAAGAAGAGTTTTTTTCCTAGAAATTATAAAATAATAAAATTAAATAATAAATAAATTAAAATAATAAAAATAAAAATTATTTTTAATAAATTTAATTTTACCAAAGAGTTTTCACTTTGTATTATTCAAAGATCAAGAAAAATGTTTCATAGTAAAGTGGCATGATAAATCTTATCTCAAGCATTATACTGGGTAGATATTGGTTGTTTAGTACTTATTTAAGCTATTTAACATAATTCTCTCAGTGAGAACAAAAATGAGCAACTAGGAAAAAACTTCTAAATTTAACCTGACATGTGAATAAATATTTTATATCTAATTTGTAATTGCTTTTATGCATTCATCTTATCTTTTGATGATACTGTAATTCTATATTTTGGGAATGCAATCACTATGATGAAACTGCCAAAATTCATTTGCACAACTTTTCACTAAAATTAGTAAATAAATATATGAAGCTGAATAACATTTTTAAAAATAGCCGTCATAATTACATGAGAATTACATTTATTAAAAAAAGTGGATTGAACTTTGCTCTAATTAGTTTACATTTAAAGATTCTTTGATCTGTGATAACAGTAATATATATTAACATGTTGCATTTTAAAGTGACACTGCTTTTCATTAATCAAGTGTCTGTATGGTTGATTAATTTGTACAAGGTTTAAATTGCTATGAAAATTTATCATTCATAGCCATGATCTCCATTTACATATATGTTAATTATGGTAAATGTAATCTTTTTCTGAATCCTTTGGGCTGCATACTAAAAAGACAAAGTGATCAGAGTGACTACTTTTTCTATTACAAAGTGAACTCTTACTGTTACTCAGTAAAGTCTGTTGTAGTTGTCAGAGCTAAAGCTAAAAACATAATAGTTTCTGCTGAAGGCAAGTCCAAATTCTTAAGATGGTATTTCTTTTTCAAGTGATTTATTTATTCAGCAGTCATGACATTTATGCAAACAGAGTTTCCATGTTTATTTACCACAGTATTTAGTTTTGTCTCTGAATACTTGTCACCATTTGTGATACTAAACTCCCTCTTCACATTTGTCTCTATAGAGTTTAGCCCAGAGTATTGTGTAAAATTGGAGGCATAGTTAGGAAGCATGAGTCTGGCCTTACACACTCCACTATTGATTTTTTCCTATTGTTTTCTAGAGGCTTTCCCTAAACTCAGAGCATAGTAACCAAGAATTATTTTATTATTATTATTCTTGTAGAAATGCTTTCCATTTGTTCCCAGCAGTGATCTTCTCTCTTAACAATTATTGGTTTGGATAAAAATTCTAATATAAGATAAAGTGATATGGCAACTAATGTTTTAGAGTGAATGTGATAGGCCTTGCTAGGAAAATATTGAAAAATTTAATTATTCCTATTAAATGACTATAATTTTATGCTTAAATTATTAATATTTACATAATATATTCACTTCAAGAGAAGTCTTATTTCATAGTCACAACTTAATAGAATTAAAATGTCCATCTTGGAAATCTTTGCAAGCATAGCACCTCTGACTACCTGACAAGGCTATTTTTAAAGATACTTATTTGGCAATTTTCTTATAGTTAGCCTAATCACAGGAGAAACAAACTAATATGGCACCTGTTCTGATAGATGGATGTTTTACCTTTCATCCCCTGATCCCAGACCTTGCAAGACATTTTTCAAAGAAGCATGACTTCCCTCACCACAGAAATGCATCTACCTCTAAGCTGGAAACAGCAAAAGCATAGGGCAGAAGATGAAGAATATATTATCCAACTAAAATTACAGAGAAATTTTAAGTAGGCAGAATATAATTGCCCAATTTGGAAATTAGCCAGGACACAGGGTTTAACATCATCTTTACTCTTTTGAAAAGTGCCATGGGATTTTTAATAACTGCTGGTGGTCAAGACCTTGGTTTTACTCTCATCCATTAGACGACACCTCCAGCAGTGCAGTGCCCCCTCATACCATGCTGGGGCATCAGTTCAGTACTGACTCAGTGAAAATTGTGCCACCTACTGAATCATCCACAGCTCATCTCAGAGTGTCCTGGCTTTTAGATTTTCTCTGGAGAGCTGTTATGAAAGATGGGACCAGGCTCAATGATGCTTAATGTATGAGATTTCAAGGTTTAAAATGGGTAAGATTTCAGATCTGAGTTTTAATTTCAACAAAATTTTCAGGATTTTTCCATACTTATGGGCCATAATGATGGTCTTGATGATTAAACTGTACAACATACATGTCTCCCCTTAGAAAAAAAGGAATAAAGGCAATAATACATGGATATAGTCAATGAAAAGCAAATCTCTTATTTGTAATATATTTGATTCTTCTAAATGGAAGAAGTACTACCCCCAAAATCTTTGTAAACTTCATAACTAAATGGGCTTACAAGGAGCTTCTTTAACTTTCTGGATTTTTGAGAACCCAGGAACAAATACTTTAAAAAGCAAATGCAAACCTTGGAGGGCGTGGACTTCACTGGCCAAATAAATAGCAAAATTTCCGTCAAAGAAAACCTTTACTCCAGCTTTTCTAGAAAATATCTCGTTATCCATAAAATAATCTCAATGTAGCTTGAGTGTTCCAGGAACAACTGAAGTGGAATCAAGATCTTAAGACAAAATACACCAGAAAGGTATATTCCTTGAATACAAGCACTTCAATATGGCAACAGTTGATAGCATAACCTAGATGACTACTAAGCGACTAACAAGTGAGTAGCATACAGCTTGAATACATTGGATAAAGGGGTGATTCAAACCCTAGACAAGATGGAGCAGGTTGGTGGGAGATTTCATCACACTACTCAGAATGGTGTGCAATTTAAAACTTATGAATGGTTTATTTCTGGAATTTTCCATTTAATATTTTCTGACCACGCTTGACCACAGGTAACTGAAAATGCAAAGAGCCAAGCAGCAGAGAAGCAGGGAAGGGGGGACTACTGGACCTTTCATTTTCTATTTTCATTTTCTGACTTAATCAGTTTCCAGCTTTCTCTATCACCGATTCTTCCTTTTAAGGATAATCTATATTAATCATTCCTTGTTAAATAAAAAAATCTTAAGTCAAGTAACTTATTTCCTGAATTTCCCTATGTTATTCTGCTCTGACTTGATTGTTCCTTCCTAGTAAACTAATAATTCACATATTGAGGGTTGGTGATCAGGGATGGAAGAACTATTTCAGGAAACTTAAGTCTGATTTGGTGAATTGCTACTGCTGTGATATATATAGTTAATATGCTTCCATAAGTGCCTAGTTTGCTACCAGATAGGAAAAGTAGTCACTTTTTCTCCATTAATTATCAACATAAAAAATCTTGGGTGACAGATATTCTTTCATTGTTAAAACTGAAAATCTGAGACACAGAATCTCTCTGAGTAGATCAAATAGCTCCTAGCTAATCCATGAAAGGGTGTGTGTAAGCTATGGACTTCTATGGGCTTATTATAATACTTAATGTTGGAATGACCATAAATTTCTAGAGTTGGATTGGAAATGAAATTGTCCTTTAATTTTCAATCAAATAGCAATACATAAGCTTGTGACTTTTTTCTGCTAAAGTACAGTAGTGCTTTTTTCAGTAATTTTACAAGTTTTTTATACTTAATGGAGTTTTAAATTTCATAAAATTGGCCAGGTGCAGTGGTTCACGCCTGTAATCCCAGTACTTTGGGAAGCTGAGGTGGGCAGATCACGAGGTCAGAAGATCGAGATCATCCTGGCTAACATGGTGAAACCCCATTTCTACTAAAAATACAAAAAATTAGCCGTGTGTGGTGGTACGCACCTGTAGTCCCAGCTAATCAGGAGGCTGAGGCAGGAAAATCTCTTGAACCCGGGAGCTGGAGGTTGTAGATCGCTCCTGGGCGACAGAGCAAGACTCACTCTCTCAAAAAAAAATCACAAAGTTTTTGTTTCCAGTTATTTCCTTTCTTTCTGAATATAATTCTCTAAACCCCTGTTTCCTTCTCCAATGCTCCTCTCCTTTCTCTAGTTTCTAAATTCAAGGATACCTCCTTTTCCTTAAGATAATCTTGGCTAAATGTGACTCCCCACATCTCCCTTGGGAGTAGGGGGTGGGGGGGAGGAAAGAGAAAAAGAAGAAAGAAGAGAGAAAAACATAATCATACTCCAAAGTAATCAACTCAGTTGTAATTTGTCAATATTTCAGCTAACAAATGCTAGCTCTGTTTCTATCAATCATTACTGTATACGTGTGCAGTAAAGAACATATCTGTGGGCCGGGCACAGGCTGCCGCCTGTAATCCCAGCACTTTGGGAGGCCAAGGCAGGCAGATCACCTGAGGTCAGGAGTTAGAGACCAGCCTAGCCAACATGGCAAATCCCTGTCTCTACTAAACATACAAAAATTAGCTAGGCCTGGTGGCAGGCCCCTGTAATCCCAGCTACTCAGGAGGCTAAGACAGGAGAATTGCTTGAACCCAGGAGGCAGTGAGCTGAGATCGAGCCATTGCAGTCCAGCCTGGGTGACAGAGCAAAACATTGTCTCAAAAAAAAAAAAAAAAGAACATATTTGTTTTTCTAATCTTTTATATGTAACGCTTTTTCCTAGGTATAGGGAATAAAATAAATATATAAGACGATCATGTACTTAATGGGTACAATGTGCACTGTTCAGGTGATGCATACACTAAAAGCTTAGATTTCACCACTGCAGGACATATCCATGTAACACAAATATACTTGAACCCCTTAATCTATAAAAATAAAATATAAAGAGAAAAATAGACCATCGTGAGTGCTGAACTTGTTATATTTCCTCATTTATTGTTAACTGAAATGTATGTTTCTCTAATGTATTTTTCTCCTATTCAAAGATTCATTTTTTGTCAGTGTACTTCAAACAAATGATTGTAACATGATAGGTTGATTTTGATAGTCATTACCTCAGTCTCTCAGATCATAAAAATTGAGCCTTCATGACAGAGAAAACAACAAAAGATATACGATTCTCTACACTCAGTGTGTGAGGCAAATATTTTCCTCAGTAAAATTCTTCTAGTCCTGGAACCAGGTCATCAAAATTTTATAGGAATTCCTAATAATAAGATCTGACAGATTAAATATATTTTTCAAGTTAAATATTGTGTATACACATTAGTTATTCAAGCTATATTAAAGGCATCACAAATGATTTTTGAAATGAAAACAAAAAATTCAACAGCAAAACCAAAACATATGAAAAATATAATTCGTAGTGGGTTGAATAGTGACACCGCCCCTCCCCAACCCAAAGATATGTCTATATCAAAGCCCTAGAAGCTGTAAATGTTACCTTATGTAGAAAGAGGGTCTGTGCCAATGTAATTACGTGAAGGATCTTGGAAAGAAGAAATTATCCGAGATTACCTGGCTGGGTCCTAAATCCAATGACAAGAGTCCTTAACGCAGAGAACAGATACAAGACAGAGAGGAGGAGTGATGTGAAGACAGAGGCCGAGACTGGGATGATGTGGCTACAAGCAAAGGAATGCCAAGGATTGCAGGCAACCACAAAATGCTAGGTGAGGACACAGAATGGATTCTTCCCCAGAACCCCTGAAGAGAAAGGGTGGACATCTTGATTTCAACTCAGAAGCTGTGTGTGAATAAATTTCTGTTCTTTTTTTTTTTTTTTGAGACAAAGTCTTGCTGTATGGCCTAGGCTGGAGTGCAGTGGCGCAGTCTTGGCTCATTGCAACCTCTGCCTCCCAGGTTCAAGGAATTCTCCTGCCTCAGCCTTCTGAGTAGCTGGGACTACAGGTGCTGGACAGCATGCCCAGCTCATTTTTTGTATTTTTAGTAGAGATGGCGGTTTCAGCATATTGGCCTGGCTGGTCTTGAACTCCTGACCTCGTAATCCACCTGCCTCAGCCTCCCAAAGTGCTGGGATTATAGGTGTGAACCACCATGCCCAGCCAGATTTCTGTTTCTTTAAAGTATCCAATATGTGATAACTTTTCATGACAGCCCCAGGAATAAATACACTCTACTGTTGGTATTGAGATATACATTTATTATGGTAATGGTGATAATGGCATTAAAAAAAATCCAAAATCAACTAATAAAACGATTATGCAGAAGAGTGACTGTATGGAAAGTTTATTTCATGCATTTTATACAATGTTATTAAAGCCCAGTGGATTAAGGACCTAAATCTTCCACATGCACTAACATCCAACCAAAATACAGGAATGAACAATATAATAAAACCTTATAAACTTGGACCAGAATCATCCCAAAGGCCCTGAGGTGAAAAAGAGACATGTGCTCCAAATGAAAGCAAGTAAGAAACAAAATCTCATGTGTTTGGAGTGTAATATGAGGGGAACAGAGTATTTGGAAGAGAGGCCAAAAGATAGGCTGGAAGCAAACCATGCAGAGCTAGGCTGCTCTACACAGTAGTCTGGACTCAGTGAAGCAGATCATGAGCTACCTTGAGACATAGTCCCTATCTTGATTTTTATACCCTCGAATCCTAATAATGTTCTTGGGACATTATGGACACTGTTACATAGTCTGAATGGGAAAATTAATTTTATAAATAAGATTTCAGTGTGTTTAAAATTCCTTGACAACCATCTATTGTTGAGCATCCTCCAATACCTACTTGGTTTTGGTTCCTTCTCCTAAAGGGTAAGTTACTTAAAATCTTTTTACTGTTATAGCTTGGCAAGTAGTAGTTAATTCTTAGGAAATAATGTGGAATGAACAAATGACACAATCGATTATTTTTCAGTGGAATATTGGATGTCCCTTTGGTAGTTACTTTAGGAGGAGCTGGGACCAGACAAGGGTTGAAAACTCTGCACTAACTTGGGTAATAGCATATGCAACCGTTACAGTTAGTACCAGTCTTAGTGATGTGGTCTGAGTGCCAATAATCCTGTTCTTTACAAAGTGTCTTTTGGCTATAAGTTTAGTTTTTTTTTTTTTTTTTTTTTTTCTGGCCTCTTCTTCATACCAGGCTTCATATAGCTCCAGTAATCTTAGAATAATCTGTTCCTCCCTTAATTTCTAATTATGACATTCAACTCTCTTACAATTAAAAAACCAATTACAATTACAAATACTCCCTTGAGGCATTATATTAGGCAATATTTTGTTAGTCTAATTCTAGCAATCATATGTATATCAATGAAATAAACTTACATTTCATTGTAATATTTACATTTTTCACTAATTAAAATTTTCAATTTGTTAAATTTAATATTTTATACAAATGCTATTACATAAAGACCACAATTTCTACAGCACAATTAGAATTTCTCCTTTTATCTGTGAAAGGAAATCACTTTTTAATAATTATAAAAATATGAAACTTAGAATTATATTTGAAATTCAGTAACATGTAGACAGCAAAATAAATATTCATATTTCAATAAGTTGTTGAGGCTCATTTCATTGCAAATTGATCAAAGCTTTAAAATTATAGTCACATTATTAGGGTAAATTTTTTTTAAAAAAGAAAAAGGTATGTGACAGGAAAGTATATATGAATGTGTATGCATAGACAAATTAATGCTTAAATAAATACTTTAAATACTACACAACTTTAGGTTTTCAGCATTACAGCATAAACTAATCCTTTCTCAGACCTCAGAAAGTCCTATCCTTTTGGAAACAAATGTATTTATTATAACTGAAATTGTTCATATGAGGGTACCAAGTATTTATTTTCATATATCTTGAGAATTATATTCAAACTTTAAGGTAATTACAACAGTGTAAGCTCTAGAGTAGAACAAAAGCAGGGGGAAAAAAATCCAGAAGTTCCCAGAGGTAGTTAGGAAAGAAAGAGAAAGAATGAAAGAAGTGAGGGGCTCAAAGGAAAAAGAATGAAGATTTGAAGAGAGAGATCCAAGATGGCCGATTACTAGCAGCTCAGGATTGTAGCTCCCAGTGAAAGCGCAGAGAATGAGTGGACACCACAGTTTCAGACGAATTTTTGTTGCTCACGGACCAGGAGATTCCCAGTGGAGGAGCCCCACGGGTGGCCAGTGTGACTCTTGCGGCCGGCGCGGAGGTTTTGCTGGCGCCCTGGTGCTGCAGTTCTCGGTGCAGAGTAAACGGGACTGGGTCCCCTTTTGGTCGATGTTTGAAGCTCCGGGAAGCCAGAGTCGCCCATTCAGCCGATTGAAAAGGGGACTGAAGAGGAAGCCAGACTGGAGATTCCGGGGCAGAAAAGCACCATGAATCTCAACGCAGCTGTTTTAGCAGACGCAGTGGGTTGCTCAGATTCCGGCACTGGGAATCAACAAATTGGACGTCCACTGAGAGACTCAATTTGAAAGTCGGCAATTACAAAGACGATAGGTGGATAAATCCACAATCATGGGAAGAAACCAGCTTAGGAGGGCAGAGAATACCCAAAATCAGAATGCCTCCCCTTCTACAGGGGATCACAGTTCCTCATCAACAGGGGAACAAGGCCGGACGGAGAAGGAGTGCATTCCATTAACAGAATTAGGCTTCAGAAGGTGGATAATAAGAAACTTCTGTGAGCTAAAAGAACATGTTCTAACCCAATGTAAAGAAACTAAGAACCTTGAAAAAAGGTTTGACGAAATGCTAATGAGAATAGACA
>CAUYLG010049195.1:0-58616 GCA_963573385.1 Cacajao melanocephalus
CCACAAAACATTGCCTTCCTTTTTCCCTTTTTGGGGGCCAAAAACTTTTAAATGCTTTTTGTGTAAAATTTGTTATTTTATTTTTTTTTTTTTTTTTTTTTTTTTTTTTTTTGTGGGATAGAGTCTCACTCTTGCCCAGGCTGCAGTGTAGTGGTGTGAATCTCAGCTCACTGTAGCCTTGACCTCCTTGGCTCAAACAATCCTCCCCCACCCTACTCTCCTGAGTAGCTGGGACTACAGGCATGCACCACCATGCCTGGTTAGTTTTTGTAGAGACAGAGTTTTGCTATGTTGCCTAGGCTGGTCTCAAACTCCTGAGCTCAAGCCATCTGCCAGCCTTGGTCTCCCAAAGTGCTGAGATTATAGGCATGAGCCACTGTGTGTGGCCCAATCTGAGGAACCCCCAAACTGTTCTTCATAGTGGTTGCACTAATTTACATTCCCATCAACAGTGTACGAGGGTTTCCTTTTCTCTACATCCTCATCAGCATTTGTTATTGCCTGTCTTTTGAATAAAAGCCATTTTAACTGGGGAAAAATGATATCTCATTGTAGTTTTCATCTGCATTTCTCTGATGATCCATGATGTGGAACACCTTTTGATATACCTTTCTGCAATTTGCATGTCTTCTTTTGAGAAATATCTATCGAGATCTTTCATCCATTTTTGATTGAATTATTTGTTTTTTTTCCTATAAAGTTGTTTGAGTTCTTTATATATTCTGGTTATTAATCTCTTGTCAGATAGGTAGTTAGCAAATATTTTCTCCCCTTCCGTGGGTTGTCTCTTCACCTTGTTGGTTGTTCCTTTGCAGCGCAGAAGCTTTTTGAATTGATGTGATCCCATTTTTCCATGTTTGATTTGGTTGCCTGAACTTGTAGGGCATTAATTCAAGAAATCTTTGCCCAGTCCAGTGTTCTGGAGAGTTTCTCTACTATTTTCTTGCAGTGGTTTCATAGTTTGAGGTCTTAGATTTAAGTCTTTAATCCATTTTGATTTGATGTTTGTATATGATGAGAGATAGGGGTCTAGTTTTATTCTCCTACATGTCAATATCCAGTTTTCCTATCACCATTTATTGAAGAGACTAGTGGGAGACATGTTTCACAGGGAAATTTTGTCTTACTTGTATCTGTTTAACTCGCTTGCTTTTTAACAATTATGCTTAGATTACTCATAAAGATGAGACATAAGCAACTAGTGATTATGTTACTTTTAAAATATGGAGATCACATGAGCTTATTTTACCAATAAACCTAGGTAGAAAAAGTTCTGCATCTGTTTTAATCAGACCAACAATATTTTTACTTACTGAAGATTACCCAAGTCACATGCCTGAAAAGCATTTGGATTAGTTCTTATTTTTCTGAGAAAACAGTTCCTTTATATAAGCACTTATTTTTCCTTAAACTGATTAAATAAAGCTTATTACCATTTAATTTTGGCAATATCATAAGGAGATAGAAAAATACCACACATATATATCATACATGCAGACATACATAAACATATAGATAGAAATACATCTTATTTTCATTCTAAAATTTTAGCCATGTGCCAGGTACAAAAATACAAGCATTTTGTATGACTGCACTCAGCATGGATACTTCTAATCTTGCCTTATAGTCAGAAACTGATTCATCCTTGTATATATTTCAAGATTGAATGACAAGTGAATCAATTGTTGTTTTTTTTTTCTCCCCAAGAAGGAGTTTTGGGACACACCAAAGATCATGACAAGAAAGAGATGGAAAGAGTTGGCAGGCCATATAATCAGCAGGAATTTGAGATGTGGAGTTTCAGTCAATGGAGAGGTCCACATGGAAGAAACAGGATCTAATATAGAAAGGACTAAATCCCACAAATGTTTTTCTGAAAATGGTCCAAGTGTCATCTGGACAGATTTGGACTTGGGAACTTTTCAGACTTGATTTCAAACCTCCACCAGAGAAATACTCTTTCATTCATTCATTCAGTAGAGATGGGGTCTTGCTATGTTGCCCAGGCTGGTCTCGAACTTCTGGTCTCAAGTGATCCTCTTCCGTTGGCCTCCCAAAGTGCTGGGATTCTAGACTTGAGCCACCATGCCCAACTAAAATTTGTATGTATTATATGCCATAAGGTTAATTTGATATAAGCTACTCTGTTATTACGGAACTGGAAATGCAATTAAATGTGATCTTGGTTTTGGGTTTTATAGTGCAAAATTTACTTGTGTTATGAGACAGATATTCAGTACACAGTAAATATATGTTAGATCCTTTTGATTCTGCCTCTTTAAATAGATATCACATTTGTCTATTTCTTTCTATCATCACAATGATATCATCATTCATGACAGCATGTGTGCTTGCCCGGTCTTCTGCAGTAGCCTCTAACAGGTTGCTTCATAGTCACTCTTGCTCTCTCAGGGTAGATATCCATTCCCATTTTCTTGGTTATAGCACCATGATTTTCGTTGGGAGAACCATCCAATTCCAACACGGTGCTCTCCATTCCCTGACCCTCATTCAACTAGACCAGGAGTGGGCATGTGACCTGGGCTAGGCATTTGGATTCTCTGTCCTGGGAATTTGAATTTTGAGAAGAATATAATAAAGACTGAGGATGACTGGAGTTATTAATCCTGTTGGCAGTGTCAGAAGATATTATTTATTAAATTTTCTTGTCTCTAAGCCAGGTTCTTTAGGTTTTCTTTGATTCTGAGCTCTACCTCATAATCTCCCTTTTCCTTTTTTTTCCTGCTTAAGTTAAACTGAGTGGGTTTCTGTCGCTTACAACCAAATAATTTTACAGAATATTCCTTATATAAGTTGGAATAAACACTCAGCTGCTGTAACAGAGACCCCAAAACACAGTTGTTCAAACAAACTCTAAATGTATTTCTCTCTTATGCAACAGTGCAGGGTGGGTGAGCAGGTCTGGGCTGTGATGGCTTGGGCCCAGGTGGCTTCTACCTTGTTGCTCTGCTGTTTCCTAGGGTGTTGTCCTTGTCATCTTGGTTGATTCCAGGTCACTGCTACATCCACCTTCCAGCCACAGAAAAGGCCAGAGCAACCCCAGGGCAAGCACTCCCCTTTTAAACACGGAGTGGATGTCGCTCACCGTGCTTACGCTCACATGCTATGGCAAGACTTTATTTCATTCCACACCTGGCTACAAGGGAGGATGAGAAATGGAGGTTCTAGCTGGGTGAACATGTGCCCAAGAAAAAGAGGAGAAGAAGGATTTGGGGCTAACTGGCAGTTTGCTATATGCCAGCTTTCAGATCCTTTCTTGATACAAAGGCCAGAGCTATGTTACAAACATACATACCTCCCTACATACCCAAAACCTGAAATGTCATCTTCCTACTTACAACCCTTCCCTGACTTCCCACTGTGGCTGGGTTAAGACCAAGACCCTTGCATGGTTTATAAGGTCTGCAGGTTTTGACTCTGCCAACCTGACTAGCCTCCTAGCCCTCTCAATCAGCTTGCCACTTCCTTCATTTGTTACACAAGTTTCACTTTTAAAAATACATCATGGACTGTTTCCTCTTCCTGGAACGTTCTTCCCTCCCTTTCCCCTGTCCTGCCAATTCCTATCATCCTTCATTTCTCAGCTTAAATGTCACTGTTTTTGAGGAAGCCTTCAAATCCCCAGAGTAGGTTGGAGTCCCCTGATACACTCTCTTGTAGCACCCCTTACTTAATTTTTGTATTATTTTTTTCCCCAAGTGAACTTAAATAATCATGTAACTGATTAAAGTTTTTCTCTCTTGCCAAGACAAGCCCCATGAGGACAGGAGATCCTTTTGTCATGGCTTCTCTAGCACCCAGCATAGTGCTTGGGATAGAGGAGACTCTTGAAACATACCAGATGAATCCATGAATGAAAGAAGCAAGTGGGAGTGTTATGCAATAGCATATTTGGGATGGAACTTCCTTGGTTTTAAGAAACTAGGGTGGCCGGGCACAGTGGCTTACTCCTGTAATCCCAGCACTTTGGGAGGCTGAGGTGGGTGGATCACCTGAGCTCAGGAGTTTGAGACCAGCCTGGCCAACATGGTGAAACCTCATCTCTACTAAAAATGCAAAAATTAGCTGGGTGTGGTGGCAGATGCCTGAGGCATGAGAATTGCTTGAACCCAGGAGGCGGAGGTTGCAGTGAGACGAGATCACGCCACTGCACTCCAGCCTAGGTGGCAAAAGCAAAACTCTGTCTCCAAAAAAAAAAAAAAAAAACAAAAAAACCACAAAAAACACACAACAACAACAACAACAACAACAAAAACCAGGGCAGATTTTAGGTTCACAAACGTCCTGATGCTGGATTCTCAGAGATGAAGGGTAGAGGCAGACTGGAGGAGACAGAGACAGCAGCCACTGTGTAAGATTTTAACTGGGAGCCTCCTATACCTGGAAATCTTTCAGTTTTGAATCTCAGCAGGTCTGAGCAGGACCCTGGGATGCTCCGTCTTCCTTGGCCAAAGAGAAAGGAAGGAAGAACATGGAGGAAGAAAGGAAGAAGAGAAGAAAGAGAGATAGAAAAGGAAAAGAATGTGTGTGATGAAGTTTATGCATAGCAGCTAAGAGACTTATGCTGCTTGGCAAGGGCAATGATAATTCTTTACATTTTTCTGGGCTTTACTGTTTATAAAACATGATCATAGATGTCATTTTTTTTTTACTACATCCCTTTGAGGCTGGCAAGACAGTCCTTATTCTCTTCATTTAAAAATACCTTTTATTGGCCTGGCATGGTGGCTTACACCTGTAATCCCAGCACTTTGGGAGGCAAAGGCGAGAGGATCACTTGAGGCCAGGATTTCAAGACCAGCTTGGGTAACATGGTGAAACCCTGTCTCTTCAAAAAATACAATAAGTAGCTGGGCATGGCGTCATGTGCATGTAGTCCCAGCTACTTGGAAGGCTGAGACCCAAGAATTGCTTGAACCCGGGAGATGGACGTTGTAGTGAGCTGAGATTGCTTCACTGCACTACAGCCTGTGTAATGGAGAGACTCCATCTCAAAAAAAGAAATAGCTTTTGTTGTTTTATTTCTTATTTCAAAAATGATACACTTTTCCTATAGAACCAAACTGTATGAACAAAATAAAAAAAAAGGAAAAAAAAAACCTCATCATGCAGACGTAGAAGTTGTGAACACCTTGCTGTATATCTTTCTTGATCTTCCCCCAGTTATATTTCATATTCTCATTTTCTAGGTGAAGACAAGCCTCAGGGAGGATGAGTGTTTGTGTGTCTATTTCCTTCTTTATTCATGTAATTAGTTTTTTTCTAAAAACCTCTGTACAAAAGTGATTTGAGGTGTTAGGCTCACATAGCTGGTGAGTGACAGACCCATATTGGGACTCATTTCTTCAGACTCTAAATTTTGAATTCACACGGCTGTTTCCACTTCTCCAGCCAATGAAACCTCATGAATAGGAATTCGTCTTCCCCTCCCTGAGAGGCCTGGCTGGAGAGCCAAGAGACACTGGGCCGGCTCTGTAGGGAGTTTAAGGAGGCAGGTTGTGGATGGGAGACATAAGGAAGCCTGACAGAGTCCAGGACAGATGGACAGACTTTCTGATGCCACATTCTGATGCCCAACCTAACAGATGACAATTAGCAGCCACCAGCTGTAAAGTGACTATATGAATAAAATAAGTCTTATTTTTTCTTTCTTTCTTTCTTTTTTTTTTTTTTTTTAGCACAGTTAGGAAAACATTTTAAAATTCAACCATGAATGTTTACTGGCAGCCAGAGGCTATATGGCACCCGGGAGGGCTGGGTATTTGCCATGGGTGCTCCTATTTGCCATGGGTACGGGATGTCTCTCCAGCTAGAGCAAGAAGGGATGGGAAAGGAGGGCAGTAGGTTCATTCAGTGGTGCCACTCTCTTGATGCCGGACCTTAAACAAGTTCCTTTTATAACCTTGCTCTTCAATTTCCCCATCCGTAATTGGTCTTCTTGCCCCACTCCAGTCCCTACTGGGTGCCCATTTTCTACATGGTTTCTAGGGGTGATCTTTTAAAAAATGTGTATTAGTTTAAATTAATCCTTAGACGTTTTCCTGTTGTCACCCAGGGTCCCCAGGTTTTTGTGTAAACACTGTGAAGAAGCACCCACTTGTAACCGTTGCACCTTGAATTTTTTTCTTGTTTCAAAAAGTTCCAGGAAGCAGCCCTGACACGGCAAAACAAAAACCGATTGGATTCAGAGATGACTGAGTTGGAGATAAACTTTGGCAACCTCCCTGCATTGTTGTACTAAAATCCCTGCAAAGGAAGCGGCTCGTTCTCCATTTTCTATACATGTGACGTGTGTAGAAGCATGAGTGCTGACTATGCCCTCACTGACTTTACTCCACCTCTACTTTGGATGACTCAGCTCACCAGCACAATAGAAGCCCAGTTTTCACCTGGGTTCAGATGGGCCCTGCTTTGGGAACCATTGCTAGTATTCTCTTTACTTGTTCCAAGTAATAAAATCTCCTTGTTACGACCTCCTTGGTTGCAGTCATTGGACTGTCACCTGCCGAGTGACCGAACCCATCTGTATTGTGGGTAACATTGTCAGCCTGTAACAATGGGAGTAAAACCTTAGTTCCATATGGAATATGAAGCCAGTAAGGTACTTTGCCATCTGGCACCCACCTACTTCTCCAGCCACACTTTACACCACAGTCTCCCTTAATTGTGAAGATGCAGTCACACTTGCAATGAGCCAAGCTGGTTTCCTGATTGGGGCCTTTGTGTTTCCTCTTTCCTCTGCAGGGAACTCTCTTTCTCTAGGGGCTATGGTAGGCTTTTCTTCATCCAAGCCGCAGTTACCTTTTTGTGTGGCCATCCCAGTGGATGGAGCCTATTTAGCCCCCACTGGCTTTCTATAGCCTAACTTTATGATATGGTTTGACTATATATCTACCCAAATCTCATCTTGAATTGTAGCTCCCATAATTCCCATGTGTTGTGGGAGGGACCCGGTGGGAGATAACTGAATAATGAGGGTGATTTCCCCCATACTGTTCTTGCGGTAGTGAATAAGTTTCATGAGAGCTGATGGTTTAATGAGAGCCCCTTTTGCTTGGTTCTAATTCTCTCTTCCCTGCCGCCATGTAAGATGTGACTTGTTCTTCCTTGCCCTCTGCCTTGTTTGTGAGGCCTCTCCAACCACATGGAACTGTGAGCCCATTAAACCTTTTTCTTTATAAATTACCCAGTCTAGGGTATGCCTTTATCAGTGGTGTGAAAATGAACTAATACATTCCATTTCACTTTACTTTGCTTTTCACTTTGAATTTATGGTCTCTCCTCTTCAACCCTCTTTATCCTCATGCCCCCCCACACATCTAGAAAGTAAGCCAACAGAGGCAGGCCATTCTGATGGGGCCAGCTCTTTCATAAATCAATGTAACTTCCTGTCACATATCCCACAAGTTAAAAATTGCAACCAGCAAAAAATCTTTAATGTTGGCTTTCCCTGGACAAATATTGTCTTTCTCTGTAGATCCAATTTTTTTTGGGGGGGGCAAATACTCTCCCTTCTCTCATATATGTGTCCTCAGTACCTGGGTTAGATTGTATCAAAATGTCTGCAACCATATTTGTGGCCAATGTCCCAAGTGGAGGGAAAGGGAAAGCACTTTGTCATATAATCCTTTCTATGTAATAAGGACAGAGGTTATTAGGATAATTTTGTTTTATAGTTGTAGCATCTGCTCACACTAGATGCCTGTGTCTGCTGGCTTCCATTGCCGGGGTGGACCAGCAACCGGGCCACAGTGCCTCCTTTCCCCCGAGGTCCTCCCTCAGATTTCCAGAATCTTGGATCAGGCCCATGTGTGGCCTAGGGCACTAGCTCTTCTGCAGGTTGCCTGTAGCAATAATGCTGGAGGTTTGGAGGTGGTGAGAGTCAGACCTCAGTTCCACTTCCTCCTCGTGGTTCTAGACTGTTCTTCTGGTTGCATTTTGTCCTTATTCACCTTCACTTCATGCCCCATTTTCCTTTTGCAATGGCCAGGTCTGCTGACTTCAGGAGCAGACAAGGGGACAAAAGACCTTCACAGACCAGTAACTGGCAACCATGTTCTCTGGTGACCTAAACCCTATAGCAACCTGTCCTATCACTCATGGTGGTTCTTCTTGATGCAACTGAGCTGATAGATACACGCCCCATTGGGGCTTGGTGGTATATCAGGACTGAGAAGGTACACATTGGAATATTCCCCAAAGGACTCTGATGAAACCATTTTAATGTAGCATTTGGTGTTTTTCTCTCTGTTCTCTGGAGACCATCAGAAGAAGGAGGAGAATGTATTCTTTGCAGTCCCCCTATTCCCTCTCTCTTTCTCTTTAAAAATCCTCTGTAGCTGCTGTCCCCGGCCCTTAATATTGACTCAGTTGAATTGCATGGTGGGAGAGTCATGAGAGAATTCATCACTCACAACATTTTTCTACACAAACTCAGGCCAAGTCTCTAAAAACTCAATATTTGAAAGAGTCCACTTCATTTGAGGATGTGTGACCTCTTCTGCTTTCCAAAATCTTCTTGCTGCGAGGTCCTCCTTTTTAGGCAGGGGTCCTGTTACCTGGTACACAAGGGGTTAATTTGCCCAACTGTCCACAGACTCTATGGGTTATCTCATATTTATTTCAATTATATAAGTATACTGGGCCAGTGTGTTTATTTTAAATCACATTATGTACAGCTTCCCAAGCATGTGTCAACAAAAAGAACGGTTTCAATTTAGTAGACTTTGAAATGGTGTGCAGTTTATCCTCACTTCAATTATATCCTCTACAGTAAGTCATGGGCAGCTTCAGGATTATTCAGGGCAAGGTAATGCTATCTGAATGCATTGATTTTTCCCTCCCCTTCAGGAACAGTTCACTGAAGGATGCACTGGAGTCTCCTTTAAGGAAACACAAAAATACATTTCTCAGCTGTAACTTCTGAGAAATCTCAATCTTAGGGATTGAGAATGAAGCTGCTGGAGAAATCTTTGACTTTTAAAGGAAAATGTGCAAAGCTGGTTGCAGTGGAGTGACCATAGCAGGAATCGTGTTTCTTGGCTTGAAATGATAGGAGACGGATGGAACAAAGAAGGAAGAGAATTCATATACTCTTATGAATAAGTACTTACTGGGCACCTACTGTGTGGCAAACCCTGGGCTGGGAGCTGTGAATACAGTGGTGAACAATAAAGACCAGAGCTAGCTTCATGGGTGGATGACCTGTTTAATTGCCTAAGACCACAAGCTTAGGAGGGTGTCATGCTTGGTTTACTGTTTACTGTCACTAGCTTGAATTTCTTTTCAAATAAAAGGCCCCCAATTTTTATTTTGCACTGTGCTCTGCGAAATATGTCATGGGTCTTGATAAATGCATAGTCATTTCTGCTCTCATGGAGTTGATAATGTAGTTGGGGAGACAGACAAGGGCTAATTACCTAAGCTACTAATTTCAACTGTGATGAGGGCTTTTAGGGTTCTGCTACAGGGTAATGGGAGGGTATGAAACACAGAGACCTAGCCTATTCTGGAGTGATTGAAGCCACCCAAAAGAAGAGCCATTTAAATAGATATCAGAAATACGTCGAGTTCTCTAGGAGATCATTCCTGGCAGAAGAAACAGCATATGCAAAGGCCCCCAGGGAGGAACGTGGCCTGTTAGAATCAGAGGAGGCCAGTGTGGGTAGAGCACAGTGACCGAAGTTTCACACAAATCACAATGACCAAGGAGGACAGGCTTCTCTGGCAAGAACACCAAGGTCTGGATTTACTGTGGTCACATTTCTATATTAATAGATCTTCTCAGTTGGCAGCTCGAAGTGACCCATAGACTCCTTTCGTTGGTGTCAATTATTGCTGTGTGATCCATGAGTTAATCCAGCCTCCCTTAATACTGCAGTTCTCTGGAAGGGGGAGGAGCCTCTCAAAATATTATTCATTCTAAGCTACTTAAATTTAAATGATATATAAATAATAATTATTCAACATTTATTCAAGAATCCAGAATGAAGGTGTCATCCACAAACTTCCCACAGCCATGATGGTATTTACGTTATAGTTTGACTATATTTGTAAATTCATTATGCCGCTGGATGTTAAGTAAAGCTTTTCATTTTTGTTTGTTTTTTATCTACCTCTTTGGCACTTAAAAGCAGAAGTTCCCTAAACCTTGGCTTTTTAGAATTTGGAAAATGTCCCTCTGCAGACTCATACAGGTTGTGATTTTATAGTTTGTTACACTTTCATCTACCCTCCTTTAGAGCTGTAGAGAACTACTGTATTAAAGTCTCTTTACAGGTGAGTGGGGAGCACCACATTATTTGTGATGGGAAAAAAATGGAAATCCATTGTACATTACAAAGTTTACTTGGTTGAAACATTTGTAATTTGAAGTCTTGGGGAATGGTGAAACTGGAAGTGCTAGGGGAAAAAGAACTTCCAGTGATGATAACTTAAATAGCCCCATAAATCACATTTTAAAAGACAGTCCATAGGTTTACTGAATTGATTTCTCTGGACAAACAGAAGACAAATGTAAAATAAAAGAATAGAAAACTCTACAAATGACCCTCACCTAGTGCTGTTTTTATAATGGTCTCCTGTTGACACCTGACTTTATGGCCCACTTAAAAATTTCAGGCAGAGTTGACTGGCAGTCATCAGCATAGGAAATAACTCTGGGCTCAGTGATGGTAACAGGGTATTTTTAAAAATGTTTTCTCTCTTTTAATCTATTAAAGTCAGTTACATGTATGGATTTAATGATATTAAATCATTTTTGTATTTCTGTGATTAATGTAGTGTGCTTGTGGTTGTGATTTTTTGGGTACTATTTTAACCATATTCAATTGTAAAATTCAGTGGCATCCACTACATTCACAATATTGTGCAACCATTTTCAGAATTTTTTCATTATCCTAAACAGAAGCTCTGTGCTCATTAAATAATAACTCTGCATGTACCTGCCCCTAGATGCAAAATGGGGAGTCATTATTATTTTCCAATCTCCTTCTGTCCCTAGGAATTTGCCTGTTCTAAGTACCTGATGAGTATATGAATGGACTCCTACAATATTTGTGTCTGGCTTATTTCACTTAGCATAGGTTTTCAAAGTTCATCCATGTTGTAAAATGTATTACAACATGTTACCGTCTTTCTTTAAAGCTGAATAATGTTCCTTGGCCTGTACATGCCACCCTGTCTTTATCCCATTTTTCTGCTAATGAACATGCAGGTTGTTTCTGCTGTTTGGCTGTTGTGAAGAATGCTTGTAGCATTCCAGACTTTTGTCTGGAAAAGAAGTGGGTATGCTTACCCTTCTGTGTCTCTTTTCTTACTTTGTGGTTCCTTTCTTGTTGAGAGGAGCAGTTGGGATTTGAATCTTGTTCCCGTGTCTAGCACCTCTGTATAAATGGGAATCACCTGTCCTTTGTTATGGTAGATGGGCCAGCACAGTGGCTAAACCTATGGCTTTAGAATCAAACAGCTGTGAGTTCAAATCCTGCTTATAACACTCACAAGATAGGGGACTTAGGCAAGCTTCTCAACCTCTCTAAGCCTGGGTTGGTCCCTTTGTGGAAGGGAGGTTATTAGACTTACCTGGGAGGCTTTCTGCAAGAATTAAGGTAGTGTTGAGAAAACCCTTTAAGTAAGTAGTGTTTGGGAAGCCCTTAGCTCAGTCACGTGTGTGTGCATGCTGAGAGCAGGACTGTGTGTGTGGAAAACACTCTGTGAACAGTGGCTGTTGTTATTACTGATGAGAGCCTCTACGCAGAGCCCTGTAAGGGGAGAACCTTTGCCTTTCCAAGGTCCCTTTACAAAGTAGGAGCTTCTGGAGCAAGTGTTTGTTGCTATGAAAAGACTGGGGCTCTTAGAACATTAAAGTAAGAAGAGAGCTTAGTGGGGCCCCAAATGTCTGCTCATTGGCATCGCCAGGGAGCTTTATGATGCAGACTCATGGTCTCCAGTCCCAGCCTATCAAATCAGAATTTCTAGGCAGAGACTTGGAAATATGTGGTCAAACAAGCTGAGATGGTTTTGAGGAGCTGTCACACTTGGGAACCTCTTCCTTGAATTCCTTGTTCTTCCTACTCATATTTTAATACTTTAGATGGTTTGTAAATACCTATGTACCCATTCATTGATTTAAGCTTTCTGTATTAAACAAAACGTTTACTTTCTCTTACTTTAAGAACCTCGGAACTGAGAAAGAAATCATTGGTATTTCAGAAACTCACAGTTTTCGGAAAAGGAAACTTTCCTCTCAAAAAGTAATTATGGAAATTTCATAAAAAGGTGAAAGATTTTTGAGGAGAGTCAGACATAAAAGTTACATTTACAAATTGTACTTGGAAAGAATTATTTTAATTGAAGCAGTGATTCCCAAGCCTAAATCCCATAGCTCCAGTGGCCTCAGAATGTTCATTTCATCCTTGTCAACTACTTTCTTTTCTGATATGGCCTAAATATGCCACTTAACTAACAATTTCTACTTAATAGGTACTTCTTGGGGACTATGCATGTGGATCCTACTAGGTGAATCTGTGCAAAGAATTTCATCACCATGGCAGGTCAGCAGGTAGATAATTTTGGGACTCATGATATCTTTGACACTTCCTTCTTTGTCTATGGGAAGGACCATCTTTCCAAAGAAGAAAATGTCTCCAGCATGTTTGAAGGCAGTCCTTTAGTTTGGCTTTATTCATTCATTCATTCATCCATTCATTCCACAAATATTTATGAAATGCCTGCTAAATACCAGGCACTACGGAACTAGAAAAATATTGGTGAATCACACTGACACAGTCCCTAACACGTTAAAGCTTAATAGTATAGGGAAAGACAGCTTTTGTAGGGGTAAGTACAAGTGTGAATCACATTGCAAAGGGAGAAGCAGTGGGCATTATAGAACTGTGACCCAACACCTTAAGTAAGAAATGAGGGTGGGCGCTGAGCACTGTGACTCACACCTGTAATCCCAGCACTTTGGGAGGCTGAGGCAGATGGATGGCTTGAGGTCAGGAGTTTGAGGTCAGCCTGGCCAACATGGTGAAACCTTGTCTTTACTAAAAATGCAAAAATTATCCGGGTGCGCTGGCATGTGCCTGTAATTCCAGCTACTTGGGAGGCTGAGGCAGGAGAATTGCTTGAACTCGGGAAGCAGAGGTTGCCTGTGGTGGACCAAGATCACACCACTGCACTACAGCCTGGGCGATAGAGTGAGACTAAAAAAAAAGAAAAAAGAATGAGGATGAGAAAGGACTTCTACTTTTTGAGGAATGAGTCATAGGAATTTGTCTCCTGGTGTTATCAAATTGGAACATATGAAGAATTAATATGGGCTATGGCAGTGATGTCATCTCTCTGATAAGAAATAACTGACTTGCCTACTTTGACATTTATTAAATATAACCACTACGTGGGTAAAGTTGATGGGGCTTTTCCACGTGTAAAAAGTTAATTTTAATGCAGGGAGTCAGTGATGGGAAGTATGGTTAAGAGGCTTTGTAGCAGGCAACAAGGCCCTGAAACCAGCAAATCCACAGTGAGTGTGGAAAACAGCATGCCGTGGTGTCACATTTCGAAAGTATTAATCATGTGGTTTTAGTCTCTGTGTTTCTCTATAGCTCTTGGTGCTTCTCCACTCATTCAGCCTGAGCCTCCTTCTTAACTGCCTTCACAGAGATTCAGGCACAAGAGTTTCGAAGGAGTTCAGGAAAGCCACCCCAAAATATGATGTTATGGTGATTACTTTGAAGTAACTAAGTAATTACACATGGGGAAAAGTGGTGATAGGCAGAAGCTTTCTTGGAACCTCCCTTATTTACCTAATGATAGTCCTCCAAAAAAAACTCAGTAGTCATGAATCTTCTCCCCAGGAATCTCACAAAGCAGGGAAGATTGCATTGTATCACAGGAGCGAAGACTGGGGGTCTACACCATGGCCAGACAGCCTTTGTCACAGGCTGTCACCCATTCTTGTTTTGTTTTTGAGATGGAGTCTCACTGTCACCCAGACTGGAAGATAGCAGTGCGATCTCAGAACCTCTATCTCCCGAGTTCAAGCAATTTTCCTGCCCCAGCCTCCCAGGTAGCTGGGATTACAGGCATGAGCCACCACACCGACTAATTTTTTGTACTTTTAGTAGACACGGGGTTTCAACATATTGGCCAGGCTGGTCTCAAACCCCTGACCTCAAGTGATCTGCCCACCGCTGCTTCCCAAAGTGCCGAGACTATAGGCATGTGCCACTGCGCCTGTCCTGTCCTCTATTCTTCTGAAGTCCTAATCGTCTTTCCCCCAAATAACTTACTCTCTCCTAAGCTGCCTGCATCCCCTGTTCCATCTCCCCTGTGAAGAGCATGTACAAGCTTCCAGATCTCACCAGGGTTAGGGTATTCTCTTAAATTTGTACACTTTTTCTCCTGTAATTCCGGCTACTAATAATTTCTTTGATGGACTCAATGATCTAAACCTCAGAAGGCAGAGGGAAAATTTTATCTCCTCCACTGTCTCTTCTTGGTTTTGAGTTCCAAAAGTGTAGGTCTGGGAGGAACAGAAGGACTGGAGTTGCCTACGAGGGAAACACTGTGGCTTTTCGTGCTGGAAGAGATTTCCTGGTGTGGGGTCACTGCCTGTTGGCTGTGAGGCTCGTTTCTCACCCTTCTGCTGCTCTGGTTTCTGTCTTGGGGTTCATACCTGCAGACTCCATCCCATTCCCCAGCCTGTCGCTTTTGGGTAGGTTTGCCCAAGACAAGGCATAGACGTTCTGTCTGGGAGTGAGAGGAGAGAGTTAGGGCATTTCTTCCTGTTTCTCTGCTTCTGGTGGCATCTCCGACAGCAGCTGCATTACCATGGCTCCAGCTCCCAGTGGGCAGCTACCCCCTCTGGCTCCTATCTGTAGGGAGTGTCTGGGCTCTGCGAACACCTCCTCCATTCCGCTGTTCCTGCAACTCTCCAGGTTACCTCAATGTCCCCTGATGTGTTTTCAGCTTTTCTAACAACTCTGTTACTCATTCTTCACATTCAATGCCCTCAAGTTGGCCTAAGTTCTGTTTCCCTGGTTGGATGGTGACTGATACCTTGGAGTTGTCAGGAAGGTCCATGAGGAATGAGAGAGAGATGGATGGGAACTGCGCTGAAGGAAGCAGATTGGAGGTTCCGTTTGGATGGATCAGACAGGAGTTTCTCTAAGATGCTGTCTAGCCTCCATTTGAGCACCCGAGCAAGTGAGCATGGTTGCAGCGCAGAGGGGCTGAGAAACCATCATCTTTAGACCACTAACTGCCCTTACTTCTGGCAACTGGCAAAGACTCCTCTTGACCAGCAGCTACAGCGACATGGCTGGGCCCTCAAACTTTACCCTATATAGGAAACCCCCATCAAGTCTCCAAGACAGTCATGAGCCCTCAGGACCAAGGACGAGGTCCTAGCTAAAACTCCTCATAGCTCAGGCCCCATCTATAGTAAAGGAAGAACATTTGCATCACTGTTTGCTTTCTTCTCAAGAATTGGGAAGGTTACAGCTAGAAATTACCTTAGAGACCCTCTGGTCCGAATTTTTCATTTTGCAGACAAGGATGTTGAGGCTCAGGGAAGGAATTTTGGCTGCTCAAGAACTCCTTGCTCATCTTGCATCTACTACATTTTGGTGAATATTTAATATCATTTAGGAAAAAAAATCTCCACTCCTACCTTTCACACCCTGAAACATTCTAAATTCTAAATTATTTTGTGTTTGAGGGTAGAGAGCAGCTACTCAACAGAAGTCCGCATGTGCCTATATCTTTATCAAGCCATGCGTGTGGCTTGATAAAAATGTCAAAGATCTATTTTGGGGTTCTACAAAAGATAAATCTTTCCGGAATGACACTTGAACTTTTAAATATCATCTCAAATCTCATTTGGGGGGATTGCCACCTTCTAAAACCTGGCACAGGACAAAAGTGGATTAAGGTTGAAATTTTCCAGAGACTTTGTCTCAGATAAGCAAAATACTTCTGATCACTTTCTGTCACAATCAGAACCAGAATGGCTTCTGAATCTTGTGGTCTACTGTCATTATTAAGAATAATTCAGTACCATGGTTGAGAGGATTATTGTTTTCCAGAATTTTTGTTATTTGGAAGGAAAAAAAATCTGTTTTTAATTTAATTTAATTTTATTTGAGATGGAATCTCGCTCTGTCGCCAAGGCTGGAGTGCAGTGGCACCATCTCAGCTCACTGCAACCTCTGCCTCAACATTTTCACCTCTAGGTATTTACCTGAGGGAAAAGAAAATATACGTGGAAAATATATGTCCACAAAAAAGATTTGCATGAGAATGTTCATGGAAGCTTTTTTAAAATTTATTTTTAAACTAAGTTTTGCTTTTGTTGTCCAGGCTGGAGTGCAATGACGTGATCTTGGCTCACTGCAACTTTCAGCTTCTGGGTTTAAGCAATCCTCGTGCCTCAGCTTCCTGAGTAGCTGAAACTACACGAGTGTGCCACCACACTGAGCTAATTTTTGTGTTTTTAGTAGCGACAGGGTTCCACCATATTGGCCAAGCTGGTCTCAAACTCCTGACCTCAAGTGATCTATCTGTCTTGGCCTTCCAAAGTGCTGAGATTACAGACATGAGCCACTGCACCTGGTCAGGGTTATCTTCCTAGGAAAGATATTGACTCCTACGTATTTTGCTCTTTCTCCTTCCACTTCTCTAAAAGAACACATTCCAAGGACTCAGGGTTAGAGGTTTCAAATATTTTGTGTTTAGGATCCTAAGCAATATGTCTGAGTAGTTGGAAGACACATGTATTTTGCAACATCCTCTCCTCCCGCCGGAATGAATTCTTTATCTTTAATAAGGTAATCTGTACAAGCCTAGGCAGATTATCTGTGAGATAATTTGGCAGGTAAATGCAAAACCAAGATCATCTCTATTCCATTCCTTGTGAAATTCCAAGAGGCATTACTAGGGACTTAGGCATAAAAGTTTAGAATCTGTGTCTTTGCATGAATTTAATCATCTTCATCAGAATCCTTAAGGAATTACAATAACAGTGATTCATTCATAATTCACAATTTCCATTATCTTCTTTCTCCATCTAGTGTGGGGGGTAAAATTTATGGCTTCATTTACATTGTGTTCTATGAATAATAGAAGAAATACAGTAAAGACCCATGGAAATGTTCTTGCTGCAGATGCACTTTGGAGCACATCTGCATCACAATAGCCTCCTCGCCTTCGTACAGTGCAGGATCTGCCAAGCTTGCAGCTGCAAAAGGGAGCATTTCAAAGGGGCCATTCTCATTATACAGAGTCTTCTCTTTCTTTGAACTTCAAAGCAGAATGAGGAGACCTTAAATGATATGGGGTAGGTAAGTGATAAAATTGTAACTTCAGGTATAAAATATCTTCAGTTATGTGTATGGAAAAACACAGCCATTTAGTGGAGCAAATATGTTTGCTTAGAGTGATATCTGGCTGGCAGGCAGGAACAAATTTAATATTAAGATTTCTTCGAGCTGTTGGGGTCTTAAAGATAATCTAGCCCAAAGCCCTTCTTTTACAAATGGGGAAACCAAGGCATAAAGAAATAAAATGACGAATTCAAGGTTGCATAGTAGAGAGAAGGCAAGGAGCACTATCTGACCACTGGCTCCTGGTCTGGTAGACTATATTATCTTTGTTTTAAACACAAAGCACCTGGCTTTGTGACATAGCAATAAAGCTAGCAGTAATCCTCTTGGTGAGGGATTTTCAAACACGGACGTTTTCAGGGATTCCCCCCCACCACCCACTCTGCCAATAATAATCTCTCTCAATTGAATATCTTCACTGAAAAACATTTTGAGATTTGAAGAAAGAAATTTGTCATACTTCTGCGATTAAGTAAATCTCATTTTTCTTCTCCCAAGGAATGACAATAAAGCTGATGAAAACCTTTCGACGTTCCGATTTCTCCCCCTGGTGTCTAGTGGTGGCCCAGTGCAATACTTTATTAGTACTCCATCCACAAAAGAATAAAAAGAAACCTATACATTTAATGAATGGTCTGTCCTTTGAATCAGTAACTTTCCAGAAATCATAGGGAACATACCCTAACCAAGCCAAACCCCTTTCACATAGTAGAGGCTCAATGTATTTTTGTTGAAAACATTAAATTTTTAAAAATGTGCTTTTACTTGTACTTTGGTGTGTCCATAAAGAATAGTTCCTAAACCCATTATGTTCATCACTCTCCTTCCTGTGCCATACCTCCTACTTCCCCATCCCTGGTCCTTTGCTATTTCGTTTTGAAGAAAAAAAGCAAATCACTAAGCATCATTTTGGGAAGGATCTCTTACTTCTTACAGAAGACTCACTCACATAGCATAATGTGTCTCTAATTTTATTAAAGTAACTCCGATATCATGTGAGTAGGGAGGCCTTTGCTGGAAAGAGCAACTTATATTAGTAGGCAAAACACATACAAATTCAACAGCGCAGTGATTCACGGATGCATATTCTCTGTGATCCAACATGTCTAATACATTTAGTCATGCACAATAAAAACCAAACAAAAGAATCAACCATCAGCCTTTCACTGCCCGCTTCCCACCCCAAGCTTTAAGGAATTCCTCTAGTTATGCACACCCAAACCAAAATACTGTGATTTCTTCCCCCCTCAAATGAATGAGACAACTCAAAGAGCATTTACTCTAGACAGAAGAAAAATGAGCAGATAACTTTGTTTATCTTTTTATACTAAGCGCTTACTCCACCCTATTCCAGAAGTGTAATTTGGTGACAAACTGATCTCATTTTATAAAGAGAATTCTACAATGCACCAACCAATCCCTGTTAAGCAATAAACTTGAAATTCTATAGTTTACAAAGTATCCAAGATCCAATCTATTGCTCATTTCAAAAGTCTACCCTCTAAACTAAAATCAGACTGATTAAGATACTCCTTGGATTCCACAGTAAAACCACACTGCCTGCTAATTTCTCAGTGTCTGCTTTTTACCCACTGGGTTGTTATTCATTCAGTTGCAAGATCTGCTTGTTAAGCATAGGATGAAGACCAGAATTTTGATTCTTACCTGTAAGACTCTTGAGGATTTTAAGAACCTCATGGTCTACTGGATGTCTCTCCTTTCCATATACTATTATTTTTCCTACCTCATCATAATGGGATAGGGGATGGGTTTGGTGTGGAATTAAACTTACACATACTTTGTTTCTGAATCCTGTTTCTCTCTTATCTGGTCATAGAGACTCAATTTCTGTCTGTTGAATTCTACTGTGATCATTTCCTTCTGGAAAAGACATGTATATAAAATAAAACTATCAACTTTATTTTACGGAGAGCAGCAAGAGAGTTTCCACTTTGTGGGAACACAATGCAAACTGTTTTTCTCTTAGGGAATGCCTTTTTATTCCACTTTATTATATTAATGTTTTTGTATATCTTTCTTTTGAGTGATGTACCTGCAAGCAAGAGGAAACTTGTAGTTAGTGCCTAAGAAGCCATGCAACATTGGCAACTTAGTGGCTTAAGTATAGACACAGAACATCTAGACTGAAAGCCTGGTGATCATCCTGTTCTCAACTGGGGACAATTTTGCCTCCCAGGGGACCTTTGGCTATGTCTGAACACATTTTTAATTGTCACAACTGGGGCAGGTTTGCTGTTTGCATCTGGTGTGTGGAAGCTAGGGATGCAGCTACTCATCCTACAATGCACAGGACAGGCCCACAACAAGGAATGATCCTGCCCAAAATGCCAATAGTGCCAATTCTTGAGAAATCCTGCTCCAGATCAAGTCTCAGCTGCAATATTGTGTCTGGCTCTGAGTCCAATACTTTAAAACAAATCTTGCCAATCTGGAGCTTGTCCCAAGAGGGTGGCCAGAAAGTGGAGGGATTTGAAACAGTATGAAATAAGATATGGTGAAAAGGACACAGGCTGTTTAATTTAGAGTAAAGGGGCCTCAGGAGACATGGAAGTTTGTTCTGTTACTTCAGAGACCAAACTGGAAGCCAAAGGGAGAGAGATTTCATTTTAATGTAAGAAAGCCATTGTAACAATCAAAGTTACCAGAGTAGAATAAGCCACCTTGGGAAATAATGAGTTCCCTGTTACTGGTTGAGTTGAAGTATATGATGTCACCAGAACTTACATTCCCTGAAACTGGCCGAAGTGCCCATTTTCCTTCTTACAACATACTGGCATAGACCCCAAGATATATTAGATATTTAATAAACAGTAATTTGATTATTCATCAGATTATTTACTGGTACTTTGATTATTTAACCAAGACATTGTAGATGATATTCAAGGGTAGCAACACTCTAAATTTCATTTTAGACTGGCCTCATGTTTCTAGTTAACCCTTAAGAAATATATTATTTTAATTTTAAAGCAACTGTAACTAGAACTCATGGCGAGCAGAACTCAATAAAATAATTTTAAGCTACATTTGGGGAATTCATTTTTGGAGAATCTGAATCCATATATAGCCACATATTGACATGAAAGGTGTGTCCTACTTTCAGTGACACCAATATAGTAGACAATCTCGAAGATATATATTTTAAACTTTTTATTGAAATATCATGTATAGAGGAGTGCACATGAGATAAGTCTACAGTTTGTTGGACTTTTACAACCTGAAAATACTCATGCCTCTATGACCCAGATTGAGAAACTGAGTATTTCTAGTGCCTCAAGCCCCATTTGCATTCCTTTTCAGTCACTGTTCCCACAAGGGAAGCCACTCTTCTGACTTCTAATGGCACTGAATACTTTTATCTATATTTTTACTCATGTTTGTACTTCATACAAAAAGAATAATAGTGTGCACACACTTTTGTTTCTGTGTTCTTTTACTCAACTCTGTAAGTTTCATCCAAGTTCTTAAGCGTAGTTGTAGATTACTTGATCTTATTACTGAATAGTATTTTACTGTGTGACTCTACCATGAGTAGAGTCACTCTGTCACCCAGGCTAGAGTGCAGTGGCATGATCTCGGCTTACTCCAACCTCTGCCTCCCAGGTTTAAGCGATTCTCCGTCTCAGCCTCCCAAGTAGCTGGGACTACAGGCATGCACCAACACGCCTGGCTACTTTTTGTATTTTTAGTGGAGATGGGGTTTCACCGTGTTGCCCAGGCTGGTCTTGAACTCCTGTCCTTAAATGGTCCACCCACCTCGACCTCCTAAAGTGCTGGGATTACATGTGTGAGCCACTATGCCTGACTGAAAATTTCATATTTCATATGTGATGAAAAACACTTCCCCAAACTGGCCAATCCCTTCTTGATAAAGCAAGGCTCCTATGTACTTCTTTGCTGGATTAGAGGACACATTTGCCTTTTCCTGCTCCAAAAATCAACATTATTCTTTCTTCAGTTGCTGGGAAGATAGATCCTAGACAACCTGGGGCACTCTTTTAGCCCAGGTCTAATCTATGAAAGGATCAAAAAGCTTTATTTAGTTAAAAAAAAAAGGGCGGCGGTGGGGTGGAAACTTTTCAGACTAAATCATTTGCAGTCCACACCACCAGTCTGTGTGTGTAGCCAAGTATGCATATTGGCCCACAAACTGATGTGAAGAAAATGTAAAGTTATTTTTTCACCACCAAACTTAATTTTTCTGTTGACTTTCCATTCTGAGAAGGACAGAAGATGGGGGTATAGAATTTTGATCTATTTAGGGTCTATTCTGCTCATCTCTGCACATTTCTCTTAGGGCTGTGTCTAATTTCTGGTGTCCCTACTGAGGTTACAGCTTTATAGAGGAGGGGTATCAAGTCCTAGATCCTCAAATCTCATGGTTGTCATTTGTGGAGAATGTCACCTGGCTTCGATCATCGATTGAGACTGCTGTGTTGTCCTTCACTTCTGCAAGCCCAGCCTTTCCAGCTTTGATCTCCCTCAGCTATTGCTGCTCCCCTCTTGTTGTCATGAAAAACATTTGATTGCTCTCCTATTCCACTCTGAGGCCAAGGGCAACTTGCCAACTTTGTCCAAAGTCCTTCACCAGGAAGACACGTCTTTTGTTTCCACATTGCTGTTGGCTGCAGGCAACCCCACTGTAGGGCTCCTCTTCGTTCTGTGGGACAATTCTCCTCTAGTTGACTTCTGTTATTCCTTGAACCTACTGGACTCAGACTGGAGAGTATGGTGAGGGCAGAGCAGGTTATGAGTTGCATCCTTTCATGCATACTGAGTTACAAACAAATTGAGAAAAGTAAGCAGATGGAGTGGATCATTCAGGCACTTACTCAAATCAGAACTTCTGGAACACCTACTATGTGCTGTTAAGGAAACCTGGTATCTGAGAATGCAACTTAAGTGTGAATCAACAATGAGCTTGCACACTGTGATGGTCAGCTTGGCTAGACTATAGCACCCAGTTATTCAATCAAACCCTAATGTAGGTGTGGTTGTGCAGTTAATTTGCAGATGCGATTAACATTGTCTTTATGTACAGGAGATTATCCTCAATAATCTGGGTGGGCCTCATCCAATCAGTTGAAAGGCATGAAGAGCAAAACTGAGGTTTCCCTGGGAGAGATGCTTCCATACAAAAAAAAAAAAAAAAAAAAAAAAAGAAAAAAGAAAAATAGAAAGAGTGAGAGCTATGTCTTTTTAATGTTATGCTAAAATAGATCCCTTCTCATAAAAGAAACCATTGTAAGCTTTTTCTCATTCCCTGAAACTCTTGAGGAAAACAAAGATAATGAAGAACTAGGAAAGAAAATTGTATTTTACATACTCAAATTATAGGAAGTATGAATGTTAGAACTGCTTTATTTTACCAGCTGAAATTCCTCTAATAATATTATTGCCCTTCAAGGATATGGAGAATGTTTATACAGTGTTGGTGAGAATTAATTAGTACAACTTCTGTGGAAAATGCTATAAATATTTCTCAAAGAACTAAAAACAGAACTACCATTCAATCCAGCACTTCCAATACTGGGTATCTACCCAAAGGGATAGAAACCATTATATCAAAAAGCTATCTGTACTTGCAGGTTTATCGCAGCACTGTTCACAATGGCAAAACTACGGAATCAACTTGGGTCCATCAACAGATGACTGGATAAAGAAAATGTGGCATATTCCAGTATATATTAATGGAATATTATTCACCCATCAAAAAGAATGAAATAATGTATTTTGCAGCAACGTGGATGGAATTGGAGGCTCTTATCTTAAGTGAAACAACTTAGAAACAAAAAGCCAAATATCGCATGTTCTCACTTATCAGTGGGAGCTAAATAATGGGTACACATGGGCATAGAGTGTGGAATAATTGACATTAGAGACCTGGAAGGGCAGAAGGGTGGGACAGGGGTGCAGCTGAGAAGAAATTACTTAATGGCCACACGGTGTACTATTTGGGTTATGGTTACCCTAAAATCACATACTTCACCACCATGCAATATATCCATGTAATAAAACCGCATTTATGCTCCTTAAATTTATACATCTATCTATCTATCTATCTATCTATCTATCTATCTATCTATCAATCAATCATTGCCCTTGAGCCAAGTGCTTACTGAAGGAGCTAATTTCAGTTTCCTTCCTTTACCTTATTATATTATTACCTATCATATTACAATTCAATAAAATGCCATTATAATCCAAACTTTCAAACAATTGCTTAAGACAGAAACATCATGCTATAAATACTTGTGCAATGCGTTTTAGTTGGACTCAAGCCCAGTTTTCATATAATATCTGCTGATTATAGGAAAATGCAACTTACAGGATCTAGGGTTGCTTCAACATGTTTTTCTCCTTAGGTCTATGCTATTTCTGTACATTGCACAGAAATTTTAAATCCCAGGTATGCTATCTATTTGTTGTGTGTCATTGGATAAAGTAATATCTCTGAGCTTTGGTTTCTGTTTGATTATCTTCATTTGTTAAATGGGGACAATGATGGTACCTGTCTGGGTGGGAGGGGTAGTGGTGTGTGAGGAGTAAATGAAATCATATATTTAAATTGCTTAGTGGATATCTGAGTAAAGACGACATTTGGAATTAACGCATTTTACTTATTTACTTCCACCCTCTCTTGAACCCCACTAAAACAATACTAATAAAAGGTGGGCTTTTGTTCTTTTTGTTTTGAATGCATAAATGGGAGAGAAGACAGTAGAAACAAACTTTTGGAAGCTGGAATGCTAAGTGACTTAACACACTTGAGAAGACCGAGTCCTAAGCCTGCAGCGTGGAAAGCCAAAAATCAACCGATTTAAAGAGGTAGAATATAGGATAAGAGCCCAGGAGGACTGATTCAAAGCCTGTTTAGGAAGAGTTTGAGGCTCACATCCCCTCCCCAGTGGGATGCATCTGGACAACCCCTCCTTTATCCCAATGAAAGACCTGGAGCTCATTCTTAGGAGAGGTTAAAGCAGAGGTATGTGGATGAGGGTAGCCCAGTTATTCTAGAAGGTGGGTTTATCCTACTGAAAACACAGGGTGTAAATGAATGAATGCATTCTGGCTGCTAAGATTCCCCCCATCTATCCTTTCACCCAGCTTCTGGAAGTGACTTTCAGGCCTTTTTCCTTCCTAGAAGATCTAGGAGATGAGTCTTCTCTGGGGAATCTGGTCTGGTTTGTGGACCTTTCACAGGGGAACAGTCCAGCCCGATCACCTGGTAAAGTTCACATACAGTATAGCACACTTAGAGCTTCTAGTCTGTTTTTCTCTCCATATTCTTTGATACAGCAGACAACTGGATTACCAGAGTTAAGAGAAAGCTTAGACATTGACAGAAGTCAAGATGAACAACAACAAAAACCAATCTGGTAAAAAATGGAAACCATGTAGGGAAAAGAAAAAGAATTTTCCTGTCATTATTACATCTATAAATCAAGAAGAGGATGCTTTAAAAAAGGAATCTTTAGAAAACAAAATAGAGTTCTTAATTAAAAACGAGGGCAGAGATGAAAAACTCAAGAGTTCGAGAATTAAGCTGAGGAAAAATGAAACCAATAAAATCTAGAAAGTAAAGTTAAAAAGACAGTATGATAGAAAGTAAGAAAATTTAGAGGACTGGCTCATGAAGTTCAAGATCTGAACATCAGGAGTTCCAGAAAGAAAAAACGTGGGGAGAAACAACAGAAGAACATTTCTCAAAACTGAAGGGCAAATTCCCAGACAGGGAGAGCCATGGAGTTGGAAGCTGGAATGTTATTACTATTAGTGATTTTAGTGGTTAGCACAATTAGCACAGTGATTGAAAATACACAATGCTCACACATCTCAGAGGTGAGATGGGGGTGAGAAAGAGCAAGAGCGAGAGTGAGAAAGAGTAAGAGTAAGAGAGAGAGAGAGAGAGAGAGAGAGAGAGAGAGAGAGAAACAGAGAAACTACTTGCACATAAAGGCCCAGGAATCAGAATGATTTTGAAATTCTCAAAAGCCATACTGGATCTTGGAAGACAAATGGAAGGATGTTTTCAGAATATGGAGAAAAATGACTGCCACTTGGAATTCTATACTCAGCCAGACTGTCAATCATGGATGAGAGTGGACAAGCCTTGCGTGAGTTTTCTGGCAGAGATGCCGAAAAAAATGGCTATAGGAGCCATTTTAGGTGTCTGCGAAAGTCAGAAATGCTTTTTCTTTGGGCTGGCCCCAGTTTTGTTTCAAGGAAGAGGCAAAGAGAATCCACAGGAAGATGTTGAAGGGAGATCCCAGGATAGTGGCTACATACCAGGCCTAGAAGGCAACCAATTCAGGTTGGAGCACATCAGAAGCCTCCAGGAAAGGTTTCTCTAAGAATAGGAAATTGATAGAACATCATATCATATAAACGTCTTAAAAAGAGTTTTAGACAAAAGGCAGGGAGTTTGGAGTTGCACTAGTGATATGTTCATAGAAAACCAAATGAATGAGAAAGTAAGACAATTATCTGTAAGGAAATTTGCATGGGAAATAAAAATAATCATTAGTGTACACATGACTCAGCTGTGAGCAGCATTTACATAGTCATATGCCAACACAATATCGATCTGACAAAATTACCAAATTGCTGTATTAGGGAGCTGGGGTGTGGGTGAAAAGGGTGCACAGTGGTGAGGTAGAGGAATGAATACAAGTTTCATTATAGTTATTCATAGAAGGAGGTCAATAGATTATGTCTAAACTGAAAAATGAATAAGTGGTAAGAAGTATGTTTTTCAGAATTGTGAAGGTAAATGCCAAAATATTCCCTTTTTAGATTTGAAAGTGGAGTCTGCTGGGAAGACAGATGTGGGGCGAAGCGTAGGAACTGCTGAGTTTTGTGAAAACTTGTAAAACTCTTTAAATATGGATATATATATTTGACAAATATAAAATGGAAAAATGTCTCAGCAGAGTGCCTGTATAATAAGCCCTCAATAATTAGCTCTTATTATTAACTTTATTATAATAAACAAGAAAAAGTTTCCTTGATGTGAATGACTCAGTCTTCATATTAGTTCTAAGCAGTTTTCTTCATGATGATAAGACTATTGAAGTTTGATGAAGGTATGGAACCCTATAATATCTCAAGAAGACAAAGAGAAGAAGCAAAACCATATTACTGGGTGCCAACTCTGTATTCTGGATGGTGTGCCTTGTGTGGATGGCTTCATTTACCCTTTTGTTCTTCTTGAGATAGGGTCTCATTCTGATGCCCAGGCTGGAGCACAGTGGTATTCTCATGGCTCACTGAAACTTCAACCTTCTCAGGCTCACGTGATCCTCCCACTGCAGCCACCTGGGTAGCAGGGATTACAGGCATGCACCACCATGCCTGGCTAATTTTTTGATACCTTTTCGCAGGTATGGGAGATAGGAGTTTTCACTATGTTGGCCAAAGTGGTCTCGAACTCCTGGGCTCAAGCAATCCACCCACCTGGCCTCCCAAAGTGCTGGGATCAAAGTGCTGGAATTATAGGCATGAGCCATTCCCACCTGGTCTTATATGCCCTTAAAACCATCCTATGTTGTAGGCATTATCTCCATTTGACAATTGCAGTCAGTCTTGGAAAGGTTAAAATTGGTCCTCATCACACTATCTGGCATGCTCCTCACTCATCATCTCTGTTCACTGCATCAAAAAGCATATAGGCGCAATCTTGGATGACAGTTTCACAATATTAAAGGTTGATGCAAAAGTTACTGTGGTTTTGTCATTAAAAGTAATGACAAAAACAGCAATTACTTTTGCACCAAACCAATAGATTAATGAGGGAAGTCCAGATGTTTGGAAGACAGGTGTAAATTGGCAAGGTCTAAATAATTCTGTATTCTCTTGTTAAAAACAGATCCCTGGGTAGGATGCCCTGGGCGCTGACCAGCAGACTGCCCTGCTGTTCTTGTGCTTTACAGAGTTCTGGTCTTGCCAACACTAGATCCGCAGAAGCAGTGTGCTGTTTGTTTAATTTTTTCGATTCCTCCTGACAGAACAACTTGTTCTCCCTCCCTCCTGGTGAGACAGGTGAAGGCTGAATGTAAACAGAATCCTTCTTGTTCCTGTTCAAAACGTAGAGGTGCAGATGAAGCCAGCAGCTCGAGTCAAAAGGGTGGCAGTGGACTAATTAATCACTGGAGGATGCTGTGGTGAAGTGAGACCCTGAAGACAGGGGTCCCATATTGTGATTCTTCTAACTGAACCCCAGTCCAAGTGGTCAGAATTGGTGGGATTAGAATTTGGGACTACCAGAAGCCTTAGATTTCCCTGGAGTTAGATAGGGATGGATGCTTATTGTAGAAATTTTGGAATATATGGAAAGATACTATATCAGTCAGAGTACTTATGGGAAAGAGATGGCACACTCACAAAGACTAAGAGAGGACATTTACTGCAAAGATTTTTTTTACAGAGGTGTGGATAAGATTTAGGGAACCCAACAAGGCCTGGTGTAGTGGCTCACACCTGTAATCTTAGTGCTTTGGGAGGCCGAGGTGGAGGACTGCATGAGTCCAGGAGTTCAAGGCCAGCCTGTAGCCAGGCATGGTGGTACAAACTATAGCCCCGTTTACTCAGGAGGCTGAGGTAGGAGGATTGCTTCAGCTCAGGAGTTCGAGGCTGCAGTGACCTATGATTATGCCATTGCACTTCAGCCTAGGCAATGAAGTGAGACCCTGTCTTTAAAAAGAAGAAAGAACTCAACAAGAATGGCGAAGCACCCCACGTTAGTGAAAATGAGGAGCTGTTACCACCCTTAAGCATGAAGGAACTTTAGAAGGGAGAGTTCACCTGCAGAGAGACAGACTTACAGATTAGGTTAGCTGTATCTCAACAGAACTGAGACCGTAAGATGAGGTATACAGTCCCTTCCAACCTGCACTGGCAAAGAGGGAGCTCTGGGAATAAACACCCAAGTGTTACTCTTTTTCCATTCTCTGGTCACCTGCTGGTGTTGCCCCTTGGTTGAACACAGTTAGAAGCCAGAGGGGAAGAGAATGTGTTAATTTATCTGTAAAGGTCAGCCTTCCAGGACATAGATTAGAGTGGAGATACGTGGAGAGTGGGTTTGGAGAGGGTAGACCACCCAACACAGGTATAAAAAATACAACAATAAAACAAAAGTCACCCATGATCCCAGCTCGTGTGACTCCAGTGCCCGCCCCCCTGAATGTGTCTTGGTGGTAACTTGGCTTTCCTCCTTCCTTTGTGCTTCTTTGCTACTCTGTAGATCCAGTGCCCCAAATGTTGCCAACTCTTCTCAAGGAGGCGCGCTCTCATAGCGAGTATATTTTTATTGTGAAGACATCTGCACCTTCTTGCCAGCCAAAAATAACATATGGAAACGTTTCCCACATTTTCACCAGGGGGCACTCACTCCTTTTCCATGAATGGCTAAAAATGCTTTTTTCTAAGTATTTGCCGGCCAAAATAGAATCCTTTTTGTAGGCTCGGTGAATGTTGGAATCAGCTCTGCCTTGAAGTGATTTCTGGCCAAACAATGTTTCTGTTTGAAATAAGATGACTGGACTCCAAGTCTGTCTTCTTGGTGAATGTTTAGGACCAAACTTGCATGTTCCATTTGGAAAACGCTTTGAGTCTAAATGCTACCTTACTAGTCTCCCATTGAAATGAACAGAACCAAGAAGACTTTGAGAAAATAATCTGCTTGCTTAATTTGTCCAAGAAATCAAAGCAGGTGAGCAAATCCTCTCTTTGGAGGCTGCCTTGTACCCATCCCCATGATTCATCTTGATGATAAATGGAGGCTTCCTGGGGGAAATAGGTTTTCTCAAGCATAAATTATCCCAAATGGAAAGGCATTTGTTTGGTATCATATCAATCCTATTTAGCTATTAGGTATGAAAGTGACATACTCTTTGTCGAAAGAACCACACAGACAGACAGCTGAGTAATCAAGCAATGTGTGGGGAGTAAGTGGGAGGCCTCAGGCATATATATTTTTGTTCGGAACTTGATAAAAATAATTGTAGATCTCAGATGCCTTTTTAATAAGCACCATGTTACAAATATAGGGAAATATAAAAATATATTAAAATGTGCAGAATTGAGAATAATGTGAAAAATCGGCACCTATTACCCTAGTGGAGTCTTGTTATCTAGGCTATTTAGTCTATCATCAAATAAATCAATCAAAGGGGTAGATTAAAATTGTGGGGTTTTTTTTTTCATAAAAAAGCTTATTCTTAGGTCTGGACACTGTATGGTATAATGAATAAGAGCAAAAGTTTGGCACAAAATCAACCTGGATTTGAATCTTGGTACCATTTCTTATTTCTGTAACCTTGGGAACGTTATTTAACCCCTTGAACTTTAGTTTTCTGACATATACAATGGGGAAAATTATGGCATCCACTTAATAGTATTGATGTCAAGATTGAGAGGATAACACAAGTGTCTGGTACATAAAAATACTCAATACCTAATAAATACTGTCATTACCTTATAATAAGATAATCCCATCAAAAAATGTAGAGATAATACATACATAATGAAGAAATACATAATGAAGAAATCATCACATAGGTTGAGACAACTTATTACAGGGCTTTTTTTTTTTTCTCCAATCAACGTTCGTAGTCAGCTATGGGAGTGCTAATTAGTTATTTAAAAAACAACAGCTGTTTGAGTGAATTTACTGTCACAAAACATAGGATCTTGGAGCTGGGAGGACTGACAGATTCATCTCATCCAAACTTCTTTCAAAAGAAGAGAATTCTTTAAAAAATCTGTAAGTAAAGCTGGTTTGTCTTCATAGCCACAAATTGAAGGTATGGATAAATAACTACAGTCCTCACCAATTCAGAAATGGTAATTTACACATTACCCTTCTCCTTACAAATCAGTGCTTCAATATGAGTTAGAGAAAGAATGATTCCCTTTTATTTTTCTGCATTTTGGCTGATTATTAAAGTTTACTTTCACTGTTTTCTGTAGATTTTGATACATGCTAGAGAATCTCTTATTTCAGCTTATAATGAAAAATTAAAAATAAAATTTGGTTAAATAATTTTTTATGATGTGTGAGACAAAGCTACTTTGTAGAGAATAAATTAAGAAGGTCAAAGTTAACAGGTCCACAAATTTGGTCAAGATGGTTTACTTAAGCAGTGGTTATTCGTTTGCACACATTCTTGTCCTACAGCATATACAGAGAATGAACCTTTTCTGAGGTTTGCCCAATTGGTGGTCATGCTTTTGCATACTTCTGCATGGGGTGGGCAAGAACACAACTAGCTCAGATGGTTCCATCTTAAGTAGATATAAATTCTGGTCTAGCTTATTTTTTTGTGTTAGTAAAGACAAAAAAATATGTATAATAGATTAGTCTAAGGCTGATTTTTTTTTTCCTTTGAATATGACCCACTATGTCCAAGGTTTTATATATACTAGAATATGACCTACTATGTCCAAGGTTTTATATATACTAGTTCTGTTTGAGTTTCCAATTTGGCTGTTTTGTCATTGTAGGTATCTAGGGAATCCACTCATAGGAAGTATGTTGACTATTACCATGTAACATCTGTTACGCTAAATGCCAATAATGTACATAGCTGAGATTCTGGCATCATTGCATGGCTTTGTTCACCTGAAGATTATCTCTCTTCTAAGGATCCACAGTACCCCTTTTATTCTGCTTTTATGGTATTTCTAGTTCTATACATACATGGTCATAATATATTAATACACATCGTTTTGAAATATTATGGTAATAAGGCATGAATATATTCTTGTTCTAGAACCTTCATAAATATGGATACAAAGGGAAAAACAGAGACTGTTTCTCAGTCCCATGACTCTTATAACTGGTAACCACTCTTAAGGCATGAGGCATAGCCTTTGCTCCTTTTTCTCTGTGCATTTACACTAAAGGTTGCTAACCAGCTGTTTACAAGGGCATGGCAGACAACACAAACAAGCAAGGAAGCCTGGGTGTAAAACAGTGGTGCAGAGTGGACACTGGAAACCCAGAGCTGCATAAGTGGCAGCCACCAGGCTACTCTAGCCAGTAAGTTCCATGTAGGAAGACAGGTCCAACATGGCAAAAATTTCCTGTTTTTCAAGAGAAAGCTGACATGTAGATTCTGAAATAAAAGTTCCTAATTTTTAAATTCCATGAATTAATTCAAATTTTTTTGTTTTGTTTTGTTTTTGTTTTTGAGACAAGATCTGCTTCATTGCCCAGGCTAGAGTGCAGTGGTGCAATCTTGGCTCACTGCAACCTCTGCCTCCCCGGCTCAAGCCATCCTCCCCATGTCAGTCTCTTGAGTAGTTGGGACTATAGGCACATGCCACCACACCCACCTAATTTTTGTATTCTTTGTAGAGATGAGGTTTCACTATGTTGTCCAGGCTTGTCCTCAAACTCATGAGCTCAAGTGATCTGCCTACCTTGGCTTCCCAAAGTGCTGGGTTTACAGGCATGAGCTACTGCACGCAACCTAATTGAAATATTTTATAGTCAATGTTTAAATTAAACCAAACTTATCTACAAGCTTAGTGTGGCTTGACAACAGATTTGTGTCCTCTGATTTATTACACCCCACTATTTTCATATACAATTGCATTGTCTATACTATTGCATATACTATTCGCATTATCTTTCTAGGCTAAACATTTGCTTAAGGCAAGACCATTTCCTCATTCATTTTTGCATTCATTCTAAAGAACTCCAGTATACAAACCATACACCTAACTATAAATCTCAGTTTTCATCTACGTGATGATTCTAAGGTGATGCAAAAACTTGTAACTAATGAAAAAACCAAGAACAAAACTTAAACCCAAATAACAGAAATAAGAAACAAACCATAAGAATAATAAACAACAGTAACAAAGTCAACCTAGCAAAAAGTATAATTGAAGAGTTGGTGGTTAAAAATCACCTCCAAAAGAGGCCACTAACAATGATCAATATAGGCATATTGATAGAACCATATTGCTCTGATTCTGTTCCCACCCCCATTCCCCAATCTGATCAATCTAATTGGCTGGCAGCAGGAGCCTTGCTTGTCACTCAAGTGGTCAATGTCTGGAACTGATGAACAGGGCTGAGTAGACACACTCATTGCTTATTGTCCAATCTGTAAGTCCCCAAAATAGAGAATTGAGATGCCCATGGAACATTGGAAAGTTGGAATGCAACAAAAGATGACTTAATGGTTGTTTTGAGAACATTTTATGTTGATGCACACAGGGCAAAGGAAAGCAGGGAATGGAAAGGCATCAAATCTGCAATTAGCTTTGAATTTTACCAGGACGTGTACTTCCAGAAGTGGTCTTATCTCTAATTACTTAAGCTTGGAAATTGAGCTACAGAGAAGAGGCTTTCTTTAAATAAATTGTAAGGTTTCAATTATGCTCTGACCTCACTTTGAGGCCCTTTGTAGGACACATGCTTGGAGAGGGTTTGCTTCAGGGTGAACATGGGGAATTAAGGGACAAGGCAGGAGGAAAGATGTTTAGCCCTGGAATCCTTCAACAACACCTGTGTTGTTTCTCCTACTCACTTTTTCTCCATCCCACTGGTTGAAGTGATCCTCTTAACCTAAAAACTATCATGTCACTCTTCTGTGTAAAATTCTTCAATGGTTCTGTTGCCCTCCAGTTAAAGTTTACATGCTCAACTTATCCTAGAGGACACTTCACGTTCAGGCTCTTGTTGCCCATCTCCACTCTTTCTCACAGGTTCTTCCTTTCCCTTGCTTGCTGGCTAACTTATTCTCACTGCAGATCTTAGTTTAATAACATTTTTTCTGGGAAACCATCCCTGGCCCTCTAGAACAGCACTGTCCACTAGAAACGTAACATAAGTCACATATGTAATTTTAGCCACATTAACAATGTGAAAAGAAATAGAAGCAGTTAATTTTAATAATATATTTTATTTAACTCAAAATATTTTCATTTCAATATGCAATGGATTAAAAATTACTGGCTGGGCACTGTGGCTTATGTCTGTAATCCTAGTTCTTTAGGAGGCTGAGATGAGAGAATTTCTTGAGGCTAGAAATTTGAGAGTTGCCTGGGCAACAAAGTGAGGCCCTGTCTCTATAGAAAAATTAAAAAAAAATTAACCAAGCACACCTGTGGTCCCAGTAACTTGGGATGCTGAGGTGGGAGGATCGTCTGAGCACAGGAGTTTGAGGTTACAGTGAGCTGTGATCATACTACTGCCTTCTAGCTTGGGTGACAGCAAGACCCTATCTTGAAAAAAATTTACTGAGATACACTATTACAATTACTTGATAGCAAGTCTTTACAGCCTGGTGCATATTTTGCACTTATAACACATCTTAATGAAGCCTAGCCTTATTTTGAGTCTCAATAGCCACTATGGGCAGGGGCTCCTGTATTGGACAGTGCAGCTGTAGGTGAGGTTGGCTGCCTGCCCTCCTGTGAAACACGTCCCTCCTCTCTCGTGCTGTGCCAGCCACAGAACTTCTCTCTGTCCTTTAGAACTTCTCTCTGTCCTTTGCTCTTTCTCACCTCATGTCTTAGCATAGGTTTTTCCTCTGCCTGGAGCATACTCTTCACTCTTCTTGTACCCAACTATCTCCTATGTGATATTTTTGGATCTCAGCTTCCTCTAGAAAACCCTCCATGACTTCTCAAATCCTGATTGTGTCTTTCCCGTGATCTCACCCTGTGTTTCCTAAAAAATGTCACAACATGTTTCCCGCTGAATTACCAATGCCGGTTTGTGGTTCCCTCTGGACTGTGAGCTGGATGATTGTCCTACTCCTATGCCTGACTCACTAGTCCAATGCTTAGTACATGCTAGACACTCAATAGTACATTATGTTTTGATTTTCAGATACCCAAAACAAACTTTTCTACTCATTTTTTCCAACTGAGTTAGCATATGGAGTCAAATGACTCAAAGTTTTCAAAGTTAAAAACTTAAAATCTAGTTAATTTATTTTATAAAACCTGTCAACTCATATTCCATAGACTACCTGTAAACTTGAAAAATACTATTTAAAAATAAATAGTGTCACCTGAGTCAGTATTGTTCCAACAACAATTTTCTGGTTTCCATAGCATACTATGATTATATAAAATACTACCCTGTGGGAAGCTGGGAGAAGGGCACATGGGAACACTGTATTATTTTTGTGACTCTTTTTGAACTTTAGATTATTTCAGAATAATAAGTTATTTTGAAAAGAATCTGTTCAACTTAAACAATTCAAGGTAATCGTTAAATTCCATAGCCCATAAATGCTTCTGCTTGGTATTATTAAAATGTTATTTCCTATGAGCAAATTGTAATATGATACAAAATGTGGCATGGGAGAGAATAAATCAGTGGCTCCCAAACTTTGTGGATTCATGGCACATTTGGAATATTAGAATTTTGGCAGCCCTCTGGGAATGATTAGGAGACTAAAAACAACATTTAGACAAATTAGGAACAATTACAGTGCAGTAATTGCCACAGTGTAACCACGTCTCCCAGTGCTTTGAAAGAAGTTAGTGGTCACCCTTTCACACTGTCCTGCTATTTGAGTAGAATTGTTTATTGCTGTGATGACAATCTGCTACATTCCCACAAGCCAAAGCTCATAGTTTACTCTGGTTCACAGCAGGTTGATCATCCTTTATGTTTTCCTGCCTGCTCAATTAAAGGATCCCTCAGACAGATGATGTTTTAACTATGCATATTTTCATTTGTGCCTTCATTTAAAAAAAAGGTCACATTGGGCAAAATTTCATTGTAACACTGTTCAGGTTTCATTGTTCATTAGTGGCCACAGCTCAATGGTTGAGAACCACAGATCTAGATGGTAAAGATGGAAAATCTATTTTTGTTCTCAGCCAATGCTGAGTCCAATCAAAAGCCCTGCTTTTTGAACATTTCAGATTCCGCGACCTCCTTCCTTTCTTCTAACTCAGCCTACATCATGTAGTCTAACATATACTTTGTAAATTCTTGTTTCATTTTGTAATTGTCCTTTGTATGTATGCTTCTCATTCTAGTAACTTATAAATTCCCTCACGACAGAAGAACTATCTTTGGCTTCTTTCATGGCACGCTTCCATTGGCTTCTGAATCAATTAAATTCAATTATAACCATAGGTTCTAAAAAAACCCAATAAGTCGATTTGGGCAGATTAGATGATTTAAGCCAAGGCAAGAAAATGATTTGATCAACGCTATGCTGAACTTGTCATGGAAAGTTCTTGAGACTTGCCTGCATGGAGCTCACACAGAATCCCCTTCCTCAATGGTACCCTAACACCTGACATATTTAAGCCTTGAAAATGTGGGCTGGCACTGTGGAAAGCAGTTTGGAGATTTCTCAAATAATTTAGAACTACAATAATGAGATTACCAGGTATACACACAAAAGAAAAAAATCATCCTACCAAAAAGACACATGCACTTGTATGTTCATTGCAGCACTATTCGTAACAGCAAAGACATGGAATCAACCTAGGTGTTTCTAATGTCCATCAGTGGATTGGATAAAGGAAATGTGGTACATATACACCATGGAATGCCACACAGCCACAAAAAAGTAATAAAATCATGTTCTTTGCAGCAACATGGATGCAGCTGGAGATGATTATCCTAAGATAATTAATGCAAGAATAGAAAGACAAATACTTCATGTTCTCACTTATAAGTGGGAGCTAAATAAGGAACTCATGGACAGGATGGCCACAATAGACACTGTGGACTACTACAGGGAGGGAGTGTGACTGGGTTGAAAAAATAACTGTTGGGTACTATTGCTCCCTATCCGGGTAATGGGATCAATTGTACACCAAACCTCAGCATTATGCGAGACACCCAGGTAACAAACCTACACATGTACCCACCAAAAATAGAAGTTGAAATTACAAAATATAAAATTAACAAAAAAAAAGTAAAAACAAACACAGAAATGTGGTCTGGTCACACACAAATGACTCCAGTTCATACAGATTCTCAAAGGGTAATCAACCCTTGAAGAAGGGGCCTGGGACAAAAGAACATGCCAAATTCAGAATCTTTAGAACACATTCTCCAGGTGCTTTACTCATATTTCTCTTTTCCTTCATTTTGGATATAGCTCCTCCTGCTCCTCTTTCTTTTTCTTCTTCTTTTTCTGTTCATGGGAGTACTCCATCCAACCCTTTCTGTGAACATATAATAAAATGATATCCAATTGTATTTATTAATCTGCTCAAAAAATTGATATACTGTGAACCTCTTCCCAAGTTAAAAATATGACTTTAGTACACATTGGATTCAGAAAGCAGAGTGCTAAGGCTCTAAAATCTCACTGCCAAGGTTTACAACCCAGATCTAGAATTACTATTCATGTTGATCTTCTGGAATTTACTTACCCTCTTTGTACCTCAATTTATTAAACTGCCAAATGATGAATAATATAGCCTACTTCATTGTGTTGCCACAAGGATTAAATAAGAATGACTGTAAGGCACAGTACAAGAGCTCAATAACGTTAGCTATCTGTCTACATCAATGGCTTTCAGACTAGTTTAGAGTAGTAAAAACTATTTTGTAGAGAGGATGGCTGACTAGAGGCATCTTGTACTCAACTTCTCCACAAAGAAGGACCAAAATAATGAGTAGATGACCACACTTCGAATAGATCACATAAGAGAGAACACCAGATCAACAGAGAGGTGACAGGAACCACCTAAAGCAGGGAAAGAGAGGGAAGCAAGGGAGCCTGGTTGGCTGGGTTTTGCTGTGAGCTTGGAGAGTCTTCCCAGTAAGGGCAACGGGTAAGCGAGAGACCCTCAGTGGTCCACATTTCCAACATGGAATCCTCCTGCAATCCTGGTCACAAGAGAGCCCCTTGACCATTATAGGCCCTGAAACTGACTTAAAGAGCTGCCTAGAAACTGTGTAATGGCATTGCTCCAGAGAGGAAGCTCATGCTGGATCCTCCCTACCCCCAACATGTCCTAAGCTGCTACAGGCACAATTTTGAAAGCCCATCTCCAAACAGATTGCACTGTGACTGGGGCCCAATAATGCCTGCATCTCTGCATTCCTGGATCTCCACTGACATCCCTTGCTTGCAGCCACCACTGCTGCTGGCTGTTGTCACTGGAGCCAAGGCACAGGCCACTGGTGGTGATACTGCTCTCACAAGCAACATAACCACCATGAATTTTCATGCACCTAGACAGAGTCCCTTGCTGCCAGCTGCCATCATTGTAGGTGATCCAGCTGCTACCAGAGCTTAATTGTAAGTGGGGCACAGACTGCTGCCACCAGGGCTGGGACACGAGTGAAGTGCAGGTTGCTGCTGCTGGGGCTGAGGTGCAAGTAAAGCATGTGCTACCACCACTGGGAATGAAGTGCAAGGAAAGTGCATGTTCTCCATCGACTTGCCTATGGCTGCCACTGAAAACCACCCCACCCTCCCCAGTACAGGGCTAACAAATAGCTGCTGCCATTCCCCACCTGGCCATTCCACTGGGGGCCTGGAAATCACCCTATCCCTGCCTAACAAAGCCAGTTCCTGCATGTACCACCAGTGTGTCTAAGGATAAGCCTGCCTACCCTGGCTGTGCCCCTACCCTTATGCTAGAGCATGCAGTTCAGGGGCCTGAGGCCCGCCAATCCCACCCATCACTGTCAGCACCTGAGCACTTATCCTGGGGGCTTGAGGTTGGGCCACCTACTTGCCAGTACCACCACAGCTGGCACCCACCTGCTTATGCTACCTATGGGCTTGAACTGGCCTGACAAGGCCACTGCTGCCATCAGTGTACACCATTCAAGACCAAGATAGTTATCTTGCCTCTGCTACTGTCATTGCCTACATCATGCCTGCTGCCCAAGGGCTTGAGAATCCACTCACCCATCCAGCCTACTGCTACCACTACTGGCATTTCAGCAATCCACCTGAAGGCCCAATAATCAGTCCACCTCACCATTTAAAACTGGCATGGAAAGGCTGCCCTAGGGCCCAAGGAGAGCTGCCTCCACTGGTGCCCAAAGAATGGACTACTTGGCATCCTAGTCTCCAGCAAAACTTCACCACAGCTTTCACTGATAACCACACTCTAGGTCACTGAGGAAATAATAGACAACAGTGACTCTGTTTATAGCTGAAGAAATCATACAGAGACTACACTACCATATACACTAAGAATCAAAGCCCAAGTGTCCTACTCAACCAACTCTATAGATACAGCTTGAGGACTTTTTCCTCACCCATCCAGCCCACAAAAAGCAAATCCTCCTCCACAAAAGCAAATTTAAAAAATTGGAAGAAGTAACTGTTTCACCAGATACCCAGTTATCAATATAAGGACATAAGAAATATGAAAAATAAGAAAGTATGACACCTCCAAAGGGACACAATAATTATCCAGCAACAAATCCCAATAAAAAAAATTTGTAAAACTCTGGAAAAAAAAATTAAAATATTGATTTTAAAGAAGCTCAGTGGGATACAAGAGAATGCTGAAAAACAATACAAAGAAATGAGGAAAAACAATTCAGGATATAAGAAATTTATCAAAGAGATCATAAATTAGATAAAAATATAAATAAAAGGATAAACATCATAAAAAAGAACCAAACAGAAATTCTGGAACTAAGAAATTCATTTAATGAGATACAAAATACATTTGAAAGCTTCAACAATAGACTAGAGCAACCAGAAGAAAGAATCTCAGAACTCGAAGACAGGTTTTTTGAAATAATTCTTTCAGAAAAAAAAAAAAACATAAAAAAGAATGAAAAAAGCCTACATGACATATGGGGAAACCATGAAATGACCAAATGTTTTATTTGTTGGAGTCCCAGAAGGCAAAGAGAAAATGAAAGTGTTAGACAACCTATTTAAAGAAATATTAGATGAAAACTTCCAAAGATTAGCAAGACATTTAGACGTCCAGATACAGAAGGCTCAGAGATCCCCAAGCAGGTACAATGCAAAAAGATCTTCTCTATGGCATAGCATATTATAGTCAAACTGTCAGAAGTAAAAAAACAAAGAAAGAATTCTAAAAACAGCAAGAGAAAAGTGTCTAGTCATTTATAAAGGAGGCTTAATCAGACAAACAGCAGTGAGGTTCTGTAAGGTTCTCAGCCAGAACCTTACAGGCCAGGAGAAAGTGGGATGACATATTCAAAGTGCTGGAAGAAAAAAAATTATCAGCCAAGGATACTACAGGCAGCAAAGTTATTTTTCATAAATGAAGCAAAAAGAAAGTCTTTCCCAGAGAAACAAAAGCTTAAGGAATTAATTACCACCAAATCAGACCTATAAGAAATCCTTACAACTGAAAGTGGAAGAATGATATTTAGCATCATGAAAACACATGAAAATATAAAAACCACTAGTGTAGAGAAGAAATGAGGAAAAGACTATGTATTAGTCTGTTTTCACACTGCCATAAATAAATACCTGAGACTGGATAATTTATCAAGAAAGGAGGTTTAACTGACTCACAGTTTTGAATGGCTGGGGGGCCTCAGGAAACTTATGATCATGGCAGAAGGGGAAACAGGCATGTCTTACATGGTGGCAGGAGAGAGAAGTACATGTGAAGGAGGAACTGTCAAACACTTATAAAACCATCTGGTCTCGTAAGAACTCACTATTATGAGAACAGCATGAGGGGAACTGTCCTCATGATCCAATCACCTCCCTCCCTCAACATGTGGGGATTACAGGTCCTTCGCTGGACACTTGAGGATTATAATTGGGGATGAGATTTGGGTGGGGATACAGAGCCAGTTAGATTTAAATGTTACCACTACAGAAAACTATCAAAGCATGAGAATAAACACTGAGAGAAGGAAAAAAAAGATAACCTTTCTATTTTAGTTTGTTATGATGATTATTATTGTATTAATATCATCCCTTCCAAATTGTGAATGAGTCTGTTGGTGCATCAATAAATGCAGTCTTTGATTTTCCTTTTTAAAAAAGTAGAAAGATTTCAAATAAACAAGCTACTGATGCACCTCAAGCAACTAGAAAAGCAAGAACAAACAAAACCCCAAATTATTAGAGGGAAAGAAAAGATTGAAGCAAAACTAAAAGAAAGAAAGACTGAAAAAATACAAGAATTGGCTGGGTGTGGTGGCTCACACCTGCAATCCCAGCATTTTGGAAGGCAGAGGTGGGAAGATCTTGAGATTAGGAGTTTGAGAGCAGCCTGGCCAATACAGTGAAAACCCGTCTCTACTAAAAATAAAAAAATAGCTAGGTGTGGTGGCAGGTGCCTGTAATCCCAGCTACTTGGGAGGCTGAGACTGGTGAATTGCTTGAACCTGGGAGGTGGAGGTTGCAGTGAGCTAAGATCATGCCACTGAACTCCAACCCAGGCAACAGAGCTAGACTCCATCTCAAAAAACCAAAAAGCAAAAAAAAAAAAAAAAAAAAAAACAAGGAATCAATGAAATGACTTTTTTTAAATAAACAAAATTGATGAACCACTTGCTAGTCTTACTAGGAAAAAAAAAAAAGAGAAAAGGCCCAAATAAACGAAATCAGAAATGAAAAGGGAGACATTACAACTGATACTATAGAAATACAAAAGATTACCACTCTGTGAACAACTATGCACCAACAAATTTAAAAAACTAGAATAAATGTGTAAATTTCTGAACACATGCAACTTACCAAGATTGAATGATGAAAAATAGAAAACCTGAACAGACAAATTCAGTAATGAGATTTAATCAGTAATAAAAACTCTCCAATCAAAAATGTAAAGCCCTGGACAGGATGGCTTAATCACAAAATTTTGCCCAACTTTTGAAGAAGAAATAACACTAATTCTCTTCACACAATTCCAAAAAATTGAAGAGGAGGGAATTCTACCCAACTTATTCCATGAGGCCATCATTATTCTGACATCAAAACCAGAGAGGTATGCAACATAAAAAAGAAAACTATAGGCCAGTATCCCAGATGATCATAGACAAAAAAAAAAGAAAATCCTCAACAAAACACTAGCAAACAAAATTCAACAGTACATAAAAGAAAGTACACCATGATCAAGTGGAATTTATCCTAGGGATGAAAGGATGTTTCAACATGTGCATATAAAAAACATGATATATCATATCACTAGAATGAAGGACAAAAAGCATATGATTTTCTCAAAAGATGCAGAAAGAGAATTTGATACAATTTATCATCCCTTTATGATAAAAACTTTCAAAATACTAGGTTTATCAGAAGCACATCTAAACATAATGAAGCCCACATATGACAAACCCACAGTTAAGATTATACTGAATGGGGAAAAACTGAAAAGCCATTCCTCTAAGAACTGCAGCAAGACAAGGATGCTCACTTCCACCACTCCTATTCAACACAGTACTGGAAGTCCTAACCAGAGTGATCAGGTGAGAAAAAAAGGCATCCAAATAGGAAAAGAGAAAATTGTCCCTCTTTGATGATTATATGAGCTTATATTTGGAAAAACCTAAAGACTGTATGAAAAAACTTTTAGACCTTATAAACTAATTCAGAAATACAATATAATATCACTATACAAAAATCAGTAGTATTTCTATACATTGATAATGAGCTAGCTGAGAAAAAAATTGAGAAGGCAATCCCATTTACAATATGAGATGTATAATAGCTACAATAAATTTAAAATAGCTAGAAATAAATGTAACCAAAAAGATGAAAGATCTCTATGAGGAAAACTACAAAGCACTGATGAAAGAAATTGAAGAGGACACAAACAAATGAAAACAAATGGAATGACATCCCATCTCCATGGATTAGGTGAATTAACATTGTTAAGATGACTCTACTTCCCAAAGTAGATTCTACAGAGTCAATGCAATTGCTATCAAAATACCAATATCATTTTTTATAGAAATAGAAACATAATCCTAAAATTTGTGTAAAACCAAAAAGTAGCTTGAATTAGCCAAAGCAATCCTGAGTAAAAAGAACAAAGCTGGAGGCATCACACTATTCAACTTTAAAACATATTACAAGGCTATAGTAACTAAAGCAGCATAGTGTTTGTATAAAAACAGACACATAGACCGATGGAACAGAATAGAGAAGCCAGGAATCAACCTATGTATGTACAGCTGTCTGATATTCAACAAAGGTACTAAAAACATACATTGGGAAAAAGGATACCTTTTTCAATAAACAGTGCTGTGAAATTGTATAGCCATCTGCAAAAAAATGAAACTGGACCCCATCTCTCATCATACACAAAAATCAACTTAAGATGGATTAAAGACTTAATTGTAAGGCCCAAAACTATGAAACTGCTGGAAGGAAACACAGAGAAAACACTTCAGGACATTGATCTAGCTGAAGATTTTATGGCTAAGACCTGAAAAGCACAGAGAGCAAAAAACCAAACTAGGCAAATGTGACTGTATGAAACTAAAAAGCTTCTGCACAGCAAAGGAAATAATCAACAGAGTGAACAGACAATCTCTCAAATGGATGAAAACATTTTCAAACTCTTCATCTGACAAGGACCAATATTCAGAATATACAAGGAACTCAAACATCTTAACAGTAAACAAAACCAGTAATCCCATTAAAAAGTGGGCAAATGGCTGGGCCTGTTGGCTCATGCCTGTAATCCCAGCACTTTGGGAGGTCCAGTTTGGAGGATAAACTGATACCAGCAGTTTAAGACTAGCGTGGGCAACATAGTTAGACCTCATTTCTACCAAAAAATAAAATAAAATAAAATAAAATAAAATAAAATAAAATATAATTTAAAAAAGCTCAGTATGATATTGAATTCCTGTAGTCCTACTTACTCAGGCATCTGAGGTGAGAGAAATGCTTGAGCCCAGGAGTTCAAGGTTACAGTGAGCTCTAATTCTACTGTGGGTGACAGAATGAGACCGTGTCTCTAAAGAAAACACTCACATATCTATTGCAGCACTATTCACAATACAAAGATGTAAAATCAACCTGTGTCCACAATGGACAAATGGATTAAAAAAGTGATATATATGCACAATAGAATACCACAAAAAATCATGTCACTTGCGGCAACATGATGGAACTAGAGGTCATTATGTTAAGTGAAATATGTCAGCCACAGAAAGATATTGTGTGTTTTCGCTTACATCTGGGAATTAAAAATGTGAATTCCATGGAGATAGAGAATAGAAAGATAGATACCAGAAGCTGGCAAGGGTGTGTGGTTGGGAGGAGGGAAGAAGAGAGGTTAGTTATTGGGTACAAACATACAGTTATATATAGAAGATATGTTTTAATGTTAGCAGAGTATGGTGACTACAGTTAAAAACTATGTATTATATATTTCAAAGTAGCTAGAAGAAAGAACATAAAATGTCCCTAATACATGGAAATTATAAATACTCAAAGTGGTGGACACCCCAAATACCTTATTTTTTCATTACACATTCGATGAATAAACACACACATGTACCCATAATTATGTAAAATATTATGTATCAATAAAAGATAAAATAAAAAATTATTAGAGCCATAATTACACACACACACACATGAAACTTCTCTGGATGAGATAGCGTGAGAATCTAGGATTTCTAATGCATCACCAGGGTATCCTAGAAAAGTGGTTCTCAGATTTTCGTGTATCTCACAACCGCCTGGGAAACTTGATGAAAATACAGAGGCCCAGGCCTTACTCTACTACAATAAACTTGGGCCTCTGTATTCTTTATTAGCTCCTCAGGTGATTCTGATACACTCAGAAATTTGATAACTCTACAATTCTCTGCAACACTTTCAGAGCCATTGATCCACATCATAATTTTTAATGGCCACATAAACTTCATAGAAAGGATTCTCATTGATGTATTTAAGCACTCCACTACTGATGGATATTTAGGTGGTTTCTGTTTTGTTTTGTTTTTTTTTCAATTGCAGCAATTGCTACAGTAAATGTTCTTACACATATATGTCCTTCTGTACTTGTGTGAATATGTCTGCTGAATAGAATTTTTAGAAATGGAACTGCTGGGCCCAGAGTATACATGCCTTAAATTTTGATAAATATTGCTAAATTGCCCTCCGAAAGATTGTATCAATTTACTCTCCTGCCAACAGTGCGAAGAGGGTACCTGTCTCCCCACTCTGTTATTTTTCTCTTGACTCACATTTTAGCACAGTTTATTTTAAGGCATTGATGAAATCCACATCAGTGATAAATGGATCCATAAGCACCCAACTGATTACTTTTCAGAAACAGATTCAGCACCCATTGATATTTCAGATTCAGCACCCCATTGATATTCTTATCAGTAAGTTCCTTCACCACACAGCCAAGACTTCCACTAATATATGTGCTTATTTTTGTATCTCTGGCATATTCCAGAATACAAGAAATTTTGCTGCTTCTCTTGATTTTAGGTTGAGTTTTCTATTTTATTTGAAAGAGGATGTTATTTATAGTCAAGAAATTCTGAAGTCAAAAAATATAATTCTCTCATTGTTGAGTTCCTGGTGCCTTCCCCTGATCAGAGCCGTATCTCTGAGTAACACATCATGGGAGTGACAGCTCTCTGGTGATTTAGGAGCCTGCCAGATCATTAGAGCATTACCAGTGTAAGGATGTATTAGTGTAACACATCATCAACATGTTATCGCCCTGTGATGAATTGCACCAAATCAGAACAATGGCCTGAAGAAACTATGAATTCTTTTAGAGTTAGAAATGAAATTTTTTTTGGAATAAGGAATAAATAAATATGAATGTTTTTCTTTCACAGTTGAAAGAGGTTTAAATCATATAGTTTTTGCTCTTTTGGTAATCCCTTGGTCATTGTTTTGTTTGAGCTGGAGACGAGGTATTCAGGCTGGATGGGTTGGAAGCTTTCTAGCTATTAATTAATTAACTAATTATACCGAGGGAAGATTGGAATTCAGAAAAAAGGTCTTCTTTACTCTGATCTTTGTGCTATGTTTCCCTGTAAGTCCAGAGGCATTTGTAAATGTGGGACTCTTTCATCTGTGCATTTACTTTTAAAGGGGAATTCCTTGAGAGCAGAGATGATATTTTTAATAATTGGATCTATTTCTACAGTGCCTGAACAGTGTGTTGAATTCTTGGTGATGGAGGATCTGTTCTTCCAAAGCCAGAGGTGCCCATGATTGGAGTCATTCCTTTAAATAATGACAGTGCCTTTGGAAATGAGTTCCTTGAATGGAATTGCACCAGCCTCAGAAGCAAGAGGGGCTGTATTAGCTCCTCATCAATAGCAGGAGGAAGAATGACCTGAAAGGGCATGAACCGGAATGTGGGTGACCAGCAAATCAGATTCTCACTAAGGGCTGCTTGAAAGTCTGGGCTGTGGAATTACCTTAACTTGGGCTTGAATTCTCGCTCAGTCACTTCCTAGGCAAGTTGCTTGACTTCTATGAGCCAGTTTGTTCTTCTGTACAATGAAGATGCAGCTAGTAATCACCTTATAGAGTTGTCGTGATGATCAAGTAAGCATAAAAAGGGCTTAGTACAGTGCCTGGAACATAGTAAGTGTCCTATAAATGTTAGCAGTTGTGGTTGTGGTGGTTGTTATTGTTTTCACATTTTGCTGCCCACAAGAGAAAAAGCATTGACGTTTGACAGCCCTGGGGATCTGGTGGGCATATTAGTATTTTTAGGCCCATAGCATTTACATTCCATGTTTCCTAGCCTGTGCTATATATTCTCTGTATTAAGATGCTGTAGTACTTACATTGACAGACGGACTTTCAAATAAGACATTCCGAGAAACTATAAGTACTTGTAGAGAACTCCCATATAACCAAGTGCAGACCTGATGAGAGAATTTGGAACTGACTCCTGGCACGAAAGGTAGCGTGTATAATTTAGAAATGGTTGAGTTTGCTGGAAACAACTAATCGGAGCTGCTACTGTTGTTACTGTGAGCCAGGCACTGTGCTAAATGTATTGCATTAGGTCCTCTCAACAACCATTCATATGGTAGGCATCAATATTCCCACTCAGCAGATGAGAAAAGTCAGGGAACTTGCCCAAAACATATGGCAAGGAAGGTATGGAACCAGGATTTTATTCAGATTTTTTTTTTTTATTCTAGAGCCTGAGGTCTTAACTGCCACACATTTCTTGAAAACTCACATCTCACATTCACAGGATAGTTCTGCATGTTTTCACTAATGCCCACCTAGAGGCATTACTTGAAATAGAGACAAATAGAAAACACACCAGAAAAATCAACACTGGCACCTCGGTGGAGAGCCAAGACCAGGAAGCTCTGGTTACTCTGAGGCCTGGCAATCAGCACAGACTGAGTTCCGCTGATCTAACGGAGCCTTCAGGAGAGGTGTTCAGTGCTGCGCTTGACTTTTACCTTCCCTTTGTGGTCCGCTTCTCATAGTGATTAGCCTACTCAGGGTTGGTATGCATGCTGTAGATAAGCAAAGATGGATGCAAAATCCCTCCTCCCATTTCTGCCGCCTCTTTCCCCATTCTCCCTTTAAAGCAAATTGCAAAGAACAGTTCTGTTCTGATCAGGCATTCAAATGTCATCATGGTACATAGTTCTGATCAACTTAATCCTGCAGCTTGCTGCCAAAGGCTGCATCAGCATGTCAAACTTTGGGTTATTCAAGAACAATGATCTTCTGTGGCTACCGATTTTTTTTTTAAAGCACATTCAAATGGAACAAACAAATCGATGTTGGAGACAATATTATAAATTATTTTGGTGACTGTTTAATTTCAGTGGATAGATGGAAACTAAGTTTGTTGAAATGAATTTTTCCTGGTTTGTGGGAGTCCTGTTTTCTTTGGAATACTTTGGGAGGCTAACGAGGCCACGATTTCCCTTGATTTTTTTTTTCAGTTGTTTTGGAGAACAATTTTCTCTGACATGTAGCTGGTTGTTTTATGGCTCTAAGAAATATATTGGTTTATTCATCTGTTGCAACTATAATAATATTGCCATTGGAATCCAACTCAGTAATAAATCAGGCCATTCCTTTCCACTCTATACAAATAATTAAAATAAAAATCGACTGTGCCAGTGAATTTGTTCTACAAGCTGAATAGAATTGTGTGCTATAAGTCTAGATATTTTGGTTGACACAGGACAGTATATCTTAAAAATAAGAAACCAAAAGGTGAGAAAATAAGACATTATTTCATTATGTGCAATTTATAACATTTATCTTGAAGATAAAGTTGCTTTCCTCTGCTGCCTATTAACTAGGAGCCAGAACACGAATACAGTGGCTTCACAATCATCCCCCATCCCCTCCCCACTTTATTCCCTCTCTTTTCTTTCCTCCCTTCCTGGCAACATTAAAAAACAAGTTGAGGTTCATTATTGTACTTCTGGAAATAAGGGCCTGTTATTTATGTATGCATGCTTGCATATATATTTTTATTCATGTCCTACCTTTTTCCTGAAAAGAATTAAGACAGCTTGCAAAAATACATAATTCAAAATAAAATAAGAACGGGTGAGTCAGAAAAATTGGTGGAAAAGGGGAAATAGGTTCGGAAAAATAAAATAAAGGCATGAGTGACCCACAAAATGAATGTGCTATGAAATCTGGCACTTTGCTAGAGTGAAGCCATGAATTTGGCTTGGAGGCTCCTTCTAGGATTAATGCCATAATTCCTGGCAACCATTAGAGTAGAAACACATTAATGACTCAGGAGAAGCCAAACTGTCCTTGGTATTGACACTAGAGTGAGTTTTTCCCTCTGGGCCCTCACTAAGAGGACACTATAATTCAGGGACAAGAGTCTTCAATAGATCCTTAAGAATCACAATCAATTAATTGGGCTTTTCCTTATACTTGTACTTCCCTGAAGGCCAGTGGCCCTGTACTAAGCAGCAGAAGCATTTCTATAGTGGCCAAATATGCAGTCTAGATAGGCAGTTCTTTCTTGCCCTTGCTTAAGCCAAGAAAAGAGCTTAGCACGTGAAAGCAGTGGTTCTCCGACTTCACTGTGCATTAGATTCACCCAACAAATAAAAGTTGTCAGGTCTTCTCTTCTCCCCATATGTAGGGATAAACCAGATTACAGTGCAGAAACAAGCAACTACCAAATCTCAGCAGAGTAAAATAACAAAGGTGTTTTTCTTGCTCATGTTCCATAAGCCTTGCAGGTCAGCAGGGGAAGTCAGTGGTGGGTGATGGGTGGTGGTGTCTCTGCTCTGTGGCTTCTGCTTTCAGGGACCCAGGCTCCATCTCTATGCTTCCATGATTGCCAAAGCAGAACAAAGCCTGGGGCAAACTGCATATTGTTTCCTAAGGCTTCCACCTGGAAGATATGCATGTTACTTCCCAAGTTCATTTCATTGCTCAAAGCAAGTTACGTGGTCATGCCTAACTGCAAAGGGGGTGGTAACATGAAACCATACTTTGGGCCTGGAAGAAGAGAATCTGTATCTTATTTGGGAACCCAAGTTGCTTCCCATGCATAGTCTTTGCACCATATCGTGAGAAGCGCTGATCTAGAAAAATGGCTGGATTGTTTATCTCTCTTGAAATCTTCCATCAATATTGTCCTGAGTTGACAGCCTGGGCAACATGGGGAGACCTTGTCTCTACAAAAATACAAAATTTAGCTGGATATGGTGTCACATGCCTGTAGTCTCAGCTACTCAGAGGCTGAGGCAGGAGGATTGCTTGAGCCTGGGAGGTCGAGATTGCATTGAGCCATGATTACACCACTCTAGCCTGGGTGACAAAGCAAGATATAAACAAAAAATAACAAAATAAACAAAAAATTTCCCTGAGTTGGGCTTTAGACATGTGCTGACTGGTGGTGCATTTCAGTAACACCTTGATAGATACCTGCCTTATAGCTATTCTGTGGGAGCAGCAAGCACTAAGCCATAATGTGTTGAATATATTCTTGAGGGTGAAACTGAGGAGACTGAAAAGGACACTCCTGATTTTAAGATGAATCAAAGGATGGTGCACCTGTTGCCTATAGAATATAGACTCTGCCAAGATTTTCCGCAGTAAATAGTTTTGGCTCTGGTACCACACTTACCATAAGGTCCTAGAGTTCTTTGGTCATAGACCAGAGGCTCTGAACTAGGTATAAATAACAGAATTACCTTGAATCTTTGTGGAAAAAATAGCATGCTTGGAAACTCTAGACTGGTTTCCAGACTTACATATTTGCATTAAAGCTTCCCAGGTGATTCTGAACCATCCTCCTGGTTAAGGAGCCTAGGCATCGAGCTTGGAACAAAATTGAAGCAGTTATAAACAAGTGCCCACCTTCACTATAAAGTGTCTCCATAAAGTCCCCTGAAACATTTAATTATTATTTTTCAGCTGTCTCAATTTTAAAAATCAAAGTGATGAATGAATATAATCAAAGATAATTTAGATTGTACATAAATGGCTTAACCCGAAAATTTTCAGCCCTGCTTCCTAGAGGCAATCACATTTAGCTCTTTTATCTATCTCTTCTGGTATTTATCTCCATAGCTGAAAAATGCTCCTACTACTATTTCTTTATTTGCCACTCTTAGGAATTACCTAGAGCAGTGCCATGCAATAGAACTATAATATAAATGAAGACAATGGAAGATTACTCACTACTAAAAAGAAATGAGCTATCAAGCCACAGAAAGACTTGGAGGAAACTTAAATGCATATTACTAAGTGAAAGAAGCCAATCTAGAAAGGCTATGTACTATACGATTCCAATTCTAACATTCTGGAAAAGACAAAACTATGGAGACAATAAAAAGATCAGTGGCTGCCAAGGATTAGAGGAGAAGAAAGGATGAATGGGTGGAGCACAGAAAATTTGTAAGGCAGTGAAATGAATCTATGTGATATGATAGTACTATTATCCATACACGTTAGCATACATTTTTCATAATCCACAGAATGTGCAGCAGCAAGAGTGAACTCTAATGTAAGCTATGGATTTTGGATCATAATGACGTGTCAATCTAGATATGATTGTAACAAATGTGCCAACCCGGGAAGGGCGGTTGTTCATAATGAGTGAGGCTGTGAATTTGTATGGGCAGGGAATATACAGTAAGTGTTTGTACCATCGGGACAATTTCACTGTGAACCTAAAACTGCTCTAAAAAATAAAAAGATGGGCTGGGCACAGTGGCTCATGCCTGTAATCCCAGCACTTTGGGAGGCCTAGGCAGATGGATTACTTGAGTCCAGGAAACTTGAGATCAGCCTGGGCAACACGATGAAACCCCATCTCTAGAAAAAAATACAAAAAACATTAGCCTGGTGTGATGTCGCATGCCTGTGATCCCAGCTACTCAGGAGGCTGAGGTGGGAGGATCACTTCAGCCCAGGAGGTTGAGGCTGCAGTGAGCTGAGCTGTGATCATGCTACTGATTCTAGTCTGGGTGACAGAGTGAGTCCCTGTCTCAAAATAAAATAAAATAGCATAAAGTAAAATTTAAAAAGACAATGTAGATGAAAAAAAGGAAATATTATGAAAACTACTTATGTGATTTAAACATTTCTATTAGCCACATTGTTCAAAAGTAGAAATAGGAGAGGTTAATTTTAATAATATACAATTATATAATGTTTCAGTCTACAATGGACTGTATATATGATGGTGGTCTTATAAGATGGTAGTGGAGCTGAAAAATTCCTGTCACCCAGTGACTCATAGCAGTTTTAACACTGTAGCTATGGCAATGTTGTAGTGTTGCACTGTAGCTATGGCAATGTTGTAGTATGTTTGTGGTGAGGCTTGTGTAAGTAAACCTACTCCTCCAAAAGAGCTTCAGGCAGTTCCTTCAGGAGGTGTTCCAGAAAAAGGCATTGCTATCAGAGATGACAGCTCCATGCATGTTATTGTCCTGGAAGACCTTCTAGTGGGAGAAGACGTGGAGGTGAAAGATGGTGAAATTGATGACCATGACCTTGTGTAGGCTGAGGCTACTGTATGTTTGTGCCTTAGCTTTTAACAAAAAGCTTCAAAAGTAAAAATAAAAATAAAAGACCGGAGGCAGTGGCTCACACTTGTTATCCCAGCACTTTGGGAGGCCAAGGTGGGCAGACCACCTGAGGTCAGGAGTTCGAGATCAGCCTGGCCAACATGGTGAAACCCTGTCTCTACTAAAAGTACAAAAATTAGACAAATGTGGTGGCAGCCACCTGTAATCCCAGCTACTCAGGAGGCCGAGGAAGGAGAATTTCTTGAACCTGGGAGGTGGAGGTTGCAGTGAGCTGAGATCACACCACTGCACTCTAGCCTGAGTGACAAGAGAGACTCTGTTTAAAAAAAAAATATATATATATATATATATAAAAGCTTATAGAATAAGGATATAAAGTTTTTTTTAACAGATGTAAAATGTGTTTGTTTTAAGCTAAGTGTTATTACAAGAGTCAAAAAATTAAAACATTTGTAAAGTAAAAAAGTTATAGTAAGCTAAGGTTAATTTATTATTGAAGAAGGAAAAAATACTTTGAAAATAATTTTAATATGTACAGAGTTTATAAAGTTTACTGTAGTGTACAGTCATGTCCTAGGTTTTCACATTTACTCACTACTTACTGACTTGCCTAACAACTTCGAATCCTACAAGCTTCATTCATGGGAAGCACACTATACATGCGTACTATTTTAAAAATCTTTTATCCTATATTGTTACTGTACCTTTTCTATGTTTAGACATGTGTGAATACACAAATACTTACCATTGTGTTACAGTTGCCTACAGTATTCAGTACAGTAACATGCTGTACAGGTTTGTAGCCAAGTTGGATAGTAGGTTATGCCATCTAGGTTTGTGTAAGTGCATTCCATGATGTTTGTACAGTGATGAAATGAATTTCTCGGAACATATTCCCATTGTTAGCCAACACATGACTATATATTGTTTGATCCAAAGAATCTAAAATGTTATCAGTTCAATATGCAACCAATATAAATATCATTAGTGAGATATTTTACATTCTTTGTTCTCTTTGAAATGTATTGCCCATTCGAGAAAGTCTCAGTCCTAACTAGCCACAGTTCAAGTCCTTCCTAGTTACAGATGGCTGGTAGCCACTATTTTGCATGGCACAGACTTAGACGTTTCCCATTATGGCAGATGAGTACTTAGCTCTTTCACAGGTTAAGAATGTGAGAACCTGTTATTTTTAACAGTTTCCTCAATGCTATGATACAACGTACAATAATGAACAATAGGGAAGTAGCTGTGGTGAAATCATACTGTTCCATATACAGATCATAGGACTAAGAGACTTACACTTGGGATTTGTCAAGAAGGAAATGAGCATATATTTGGCTCTTCTTATTCCTTGTTCCTTAGTCTTGGGAAATAGGAACCAATATATAGAAGAAAAACATGGAATAGATGGCATATTCCATGTTTTTCTTCTATATGTTGGTTCCTATTTCCCAAGACTATGGAACAAGGAATAAGAAGAGCCAAATATATGCTCACATAATTTGATGACTACAGCCACAGCAGTCACAGAAAGGGGTAGAGGGCATGGTGGCTCACACCTGTAATCCAAGCTCTTTGGGAGGCTGAGGCAGGAGGATCACTTGAGCTCAGGAGTTTGACACCAGCCTGGGAAACATGGCAAGACCCAAGATCTATAAAAAATATTAAAAAATTATCTGGGCCTGGTGGCATGCACCCGTAGTCCCAGCTACTCAGGAAGGTGAGGTGAGAGGATGTTTGAGCCCAGGAAGTTGAAGCTGCAGTGAACCTTGATCATGCCACTACACTCCAGCGTGGGTGACAGAGTGAGACCCAGAAAGGTAAATAAATAGCAAGGAACAAGGTTTACTAGTTGGGTCAGATCCTGAACAGTTCTGGAGATCTCATATTCTTCTCAGCTGTTATTTTAGCTTAAGAATTTTAATCAACTCTTAATGTGAGGGGACATTCCCCAAACCAGTCAGAAAACGACTTGCATTTTAGAAATCCAGGAAATTAATTCTTGTAATGCAGATTTGTCATTTCAGCCTCTCTACATCAATTTTCCTATCTTCTAGTAAGTGTCCCCCAAATTTTCCCTGGAGACTCATCTGTTCCTCTCCTGTCAGCCCTTGAGCTTTGGGAAGTATTAATTCTATGCTGATTTACAGTGGTGGAATGCCTGACTTGGTTTGGCCACTCAGATAATTTTCGTCCTTTGGCCACAGTGATTGGGTCAGGGGTTTGCACACTTAAGCCCAGCCAATTAGGTTCAATCAGAGAAATCTTAGGGTTTTTGCTTGAGCAAGTGAGAGGAGGCACTCCAGGGCTACCCTGTGAAGCCTGGGAAGGAAGCCCACACAAGGGTAGGGATACTAAGGCCTGGAGAGGAACCAAATCCTGATGACCATGTTTGAGCTCCAGAATTCAGCTGTGCTTGAAACCAGAGATCTACTGCTGACAAGTAAATCTCCCACGTTTCTGTCTTTTGGCACCACTAGTTTGTGTTAATAATAAGTTTTTAGTTATTCTGAACATTTTTGATGGCATTCATCTTTCTCTATAACAACATTTCCCAGTGTGGATTTCTCAGGATAATAGTTTTATAAGATACTCCAAGAAAAAGAGTTTCCCTGCTCAGATGAATTTGGTAAATTTTGTAGACTATTCTACCTGGTGATTCCCATTACACTTTAAAACATTAAAAGCTCTAAGAATTTCAGAATTTAAGAAAATTAGTTGTATTTTTCCAAGACTTCCTTGGCCAAGGTACCATTCTTCAAAAGTTTGGCTCACACCTATTACTATCCTATGGAACACACTTTGCTGGCTTCTGCTCTGGGAAGAGAGGAATCCTTCCATGTTTCCAGTGATCAGGCTGGGGCCACTTCCAATCCCAGCCTGCCTGGAGGTGTTACAGACCACCAAGACATTATGTATCTGACAGGGAAATTGTAAATATTTTAGACATACAGTTAGATTGCCATGCAACCAAATTAGATAAACCTGATATTTAAACCAGGCCAACTGGCTGAGAGATTTATTACACCATTTATTAATGAATTTAACACATATTTATTGAGTCACGACTTTGTTACAGCCCTTATAACCTTAAGGAGGTAATAATTTCTAGATTTTCACATGAGTCCAAGTTGCAGTACTCCAATTATTGCTTTTCTAGTCCTTCCCTCACCAGACTGACAATTTATGCTGACGTGGCTTGGTCTGACATTAACCTGTATCCCCAGACAGAATTTGAGTTACTCATCATGAAAAGTAGATAGCATGATGGTAAGATCTAACATGGATATAGCATTTAAATTGTTGACTTTTTCAATGATACTATCTTATGTAACCCTAATGAAAAGCTTCAGGAGATAGGTAGACTAGCTCTTATTAACCTTGTTTTCATGGAGGATAAGAAAGGGCCAGAGAAATTGAATGGCTTGCCCAAGGTCACACAATTCTGAACACTCAGAATCAGAGAAATTCAGTCTTTAGATTCCCAATTTGTCCTTTTAAAATTTTTAAAAAAATTTACCCATGTAATTTATCACTTGCTCAATTTTCTCCAATACTTAGGTGTGAAAAGTAGGATATAAAGTTTTATTGCCAATACCTAGTAGCCACTAGCTATATCTGGCAATTTAGCACTTGAAATGTGACTGGTGTAGCTAAGAAACTGAAGTTTGAATTTTAATATAATTAATTGAAGCTTAAATTTAGGGACACACCCCATTCAAGTACTGGGAAACTTTTAAGCATGTTTGAAATATAAATTTACTTTTTTCAACTATAAATTTTATGATATTTAAATATAGATCACGTATTTTTTGATAAAATTTTAGTGTCCAAATTGCGATGTACTGTAAGTATAAAACTCATCAGATTTAGAAAATATAACATAAAAAAAATGTAAAGCATCTTATTAATAGTTTTTATTTAATTACATGTTGAAATGATAATGTTTTGGATATATTGTGTTAAATAGAAATATATTATTAAAATTAATTCCACTTGTTTAATTTTCCTTTTTTGAATGTGGTTACTTACAAAGTATAAAGTTATATATACGGCTTTTATTATATTTATATTGGGCAATGCTGATGTAATAGACTATATTGGAGTGTCTTGAATGTCTAGCTGCAAATTTCTAAAACCAAGTAAAATGGGATATCGGATATCATAGAACTAAGATTTGGAGTGTGGTTTGGGAGTCACTCAGGCTTGGTTGTGTATTCAGACTTGCACTGGGCAAGTTGCCTGCCACCTTGAAGCTTGTTTCCTTACCTGTCGATTAGGATTAATGTTAATATCTACTTCACAGAAGTTTTTGAGAAGTCATTGAGCTAATACCTATATAGCATGTAGACTACTATTAGGCAGCATTTAAATGCTCATTACTTTGTTAGTAATCATAATAATTATAACAATACTATAGGTATAAAATGCAAATAGAATCCCTAGGTTTCGTAAATGATGGTCTTTTTTTCTGAACATTTTTTTTAAGGCATCATCTTCTGTTGGAATTCATTGCACCGGACTGCATAAATCATAGTCTGTTTTGTTCTTACTGACAGTAATGAATAGTAACTGATACAAACCAGCCTGCTAGGTCACTGATGAGGTGCCTACAAATGCTCTTTTCCAAGGCAGTTCTTAATTACCTTTTGTGTGTGAAATACCATATGCTGTAATTCTTCCAGCTGGAAATCTGCTTTGGGTTAAAATGCCGTGTTCATTTTTAAACAATGTCTTTGGTTGATTTCTCCTCTGTAAATCTCAGGGACAGATTTGATTCAGTTGTCGTTCCTTAAAATTTTTTTTAAAATTGAGTGATTTCTTATTTCTTTCTTTTTCATTTCATTTTTCTATTATAATTTAAGTCAGTGACTCTAGCTGGTCTTTAAGGATTGGGACTAGCTATATGCTCAGTTACTTGAAGGCATCAGACCTTCTCCAAATAACACCTGGTTTAAGGTGATAGAGATAGCTCTATTACTGAGACACACAAATAATATTTTTCAGGCATTGGAATCTAGCATCAAATACAATGGAGTTTTATAACTTTTAAAAGTCTGGGAAATGCTCCCTTCTTTGAAGGTAAGTCTTGTAGCCTCCTCAACCTCCCAGAATGCCTTTGAAAACAGAGGTGGATGAAAGTGAAAAACGGCCTTTCAGTTGCTAAGAACACAGTTGTTGCCAAGCACCTTCTTTTTTTTCCAGAAGGAGAGGAAGAGATTTTTCTAAATGACTCTGACTTATCCATGAATCAAAAATAGGGTCTGGCAAACTTTTCCTGTGAAGAGCAGATAGTAAACATTCTAGGCTTTGCAGGGCTTTGTGGCCTTGGTTGCAACTATTCAACTTGGCCTGTCGTAGAATGCAAGCAGCCATTGGCAATATGGAAATGCACATGCTTGTGTTCCAATAAAACTTTATTTACAAAACAAGCAATAGGCTGGATTTGGCCCACAGACTGTAATTGCCCACTCTTGCTCTCAAGTATGGTGAAAAACTGGCCTTAGCAGGGCACATGAAGGGCAGTCCTAAGAGGTAGCTGTTGGACAGAAGAAAGAGTAAGAAAACATCTTCAAGGCAGACAGAACCATGTAGAAAATGCACCCATTCAAGACCCTTCCGTTTCCCAAGGGAGAAATGGTTCAGAGAGAATCATAATAAGATTGATGATATGTTTTCAGATATAACTGAGATTCATAATGAAGGTCCCAAGTCCTAAAGGCACTATCTAAATATATATTTTGATTTCAAAGACAGGAAATTAGAAAACGTATTTGAAAGAGTTGACCAAACAGATTAAAATAAAAAGGCATTTTGGTATTTAACAGGGTAAGTGTCATTTATCTGAAAAACTCACGGAATCCTTCATTTTCTGAAATCTGTGGCTTTTTAAGTATCACTATATTTTTAAATTTTTTTTCTCTTTAAGCTAATGAAACCAACTTTCCATATGCATCTTTGGACAGATTCTGTGGGACTTAGAAGAATATTTAAAATTTATATTACCCCCTTCCTCCTACCATTTTACAAAAGAAATCTATGTAGAATGATAAAATATACATTACATACTCACAGTTCACACTGATGGCTGAAAAACAGTCTTCTAGGAAAAAGGATCTCATAGACAAGTTAAACTTGGAGTGGGGGGAATTGGTTGTTTCCAGCTCAAAACCCTGGAAATTCATCACTCGACTGTAGTTGGGCTGCTGCTGAATTGAAGCCTTTGAGAATTTTTTCAGTACATTCTCCAGAACGTTTTTCAGGGAAGGAAATTCTGCGACTCCCCATTCAACAGATTCTAGCTCTGTCTCCTCTTTGCTTTGAGTCATTCTATATTTATCATTATTGATAAGGAGCATCAATAGTGGTTGGGATTTATTCTCTTTCTCCCTATGTAGAGTTTATGTTCAGGTAATAAAATATGCATTTGTAAAGATGCCTTAGAACTTTTCCAGGTTATTTATAAAACCTCTCAGGTTTTGACCATCACAGACTGGTCATCAAGGAAAAGTCATGATAAAAAATAATTTTAAAAGATATCTTGACTTTACTTTTCATAAAAGTGTTTATTTTCTAGGAGTTTATTATAACTTTTCAGTAACACTATAAAGTATTGTCTGAAGTTAATCTTGGAAGTCACAGAGCTAGATTCCACAGGTACCAATCCAGATTTCATAGCCTATGGCTGTGTGATGTTGAATAAATTACTTGATCTCCTTAGACTTGCTTCCTTATTTCTAATATGAACCTATAATTCTATATTTTTCAGAGTTGTTGAGGGTGATTAAATGAGATACTACACATGAAGTGCTTAGTACAATGTAGGACCACCAGGTAAGACCATGTTGATTGTGAACTGCAACTCTACAGGGCACCAGTCTCATAGATGACCGTGCAATGTGGCAGCTCTGGCACAAGGTCAGTGCTTGATATATGAAGCTATTATTATGATTACTATTATTAATGAGAAACCCAAGGTACACAAAGGTTATAAAACTTATTCATGATTATCTGCTGTTTCAGTGAAAAACCGTCATTATATGGCAACAACTATCAGGCATACATTGTTTATCATCAACTGTGACATAGTTAATATTTTTTTTTTGAAAGAAAGAGAGAGAAAAGAAGAAAGAAAGAGTGAAAGAGAAAAAAAAAGAATGTAAGAGAGAAAGAAAGAGGAAGAGAAAGAGGGAGAGAGAACGGGATTCTTGTTCTATTGCCCAGGCTAGAATGCAGTCTAAAAATGGGTATTAAAAACCTCCTTTATGCCAATAATTGTGCTTAAC
>CAUYLG010049196.1:0-50846 GCA_963573385.1 Cacajao melanocephalus
AGCCGGAGTCATCCCGTATACTCTGCGCCGAGAAGCGCCGTGCTGGGGCGCCGGCAAAATAGCCGCGCCGGCCAAAAGAGTTGCGCTGGCGACCCGTGTGGCTCCTCCGCCGGGAATCTCCTAGTCTGTGGGCAACAAAAACTCGTCTGAAAGTGCAGCTTCCACTTGCTCTCTGCGCTTTCACTGGGAGCTACAATCCTGAGCTGTTGTTAATCGGCCATCTTGGATCTCTCTCCTGTTTATTTTATTTATTGTATATCTATTTTATTTAATGTAGAGTGCTATAGGTGCATACTCTGGTCATTTTTCAAGCCATGTTTTATTGTATCTTCGTATCTGTTTTGTACTTTATGTTAGCAGGGTTCGCTGTCCAAAGTGTAAGTATTCAATGGGAATAAAACTGGCATGGTACTTTTTTTTTGAGTGGGGGTGCTCTTTCAAGGATAATGGCCCATCAATTAGCATTTTTTTTTAAGATGGAGTCTCACTCTGTTGCCTAGGCTGGAGTGCAGTGGCGTGATCTTGGCTCACTCTAGCCTTTACCTCCCAGGTTCAAGCAATTCTTCTGCCTCAGCCTCCTCAGTAGCTGGGATTACAGGCGTGTGCCACAATGCCCAGCTAATTTATTTTTGTATTTTTAGTAGAAAGGTGGTTTCACCATGTTGGTCAGGCTGGTCTTGAGCTCCTGACCTCGTGATCCACCCGCCTCAGCCTTCCAAAGTGCTGGGATTACAGGCATGAGCCACTGCACCTGGCCTCAGTGAGTATTTTTAACATACTCTATAGCTTTTTCCTGTGGTGTTAGGTCTTACTTTATTATTTTTTTCCTGGGACTGGGACAGGGACTTGTCATGGGGGAACTGCCCTTTAAATTTTAAGTGACACTACAGAAAAATACAAAAAGGTGATGAGTTGTGTTGTCCTTGTTTCGAATGGTATCTTGCCATCTCTTCCCTTGTCATCTAGTATTTCTAAAGCTGTGTCTGAGATCTGGATTTGCCCATCACCTTGGCTAGTGACAGGCCTAATTAATTTGCTTTGTACGTTTTCTTTTACTTTTCTTGTTTCCTTTCTGGAGGCATCACATGCTAATGCTGTTTTTTTAATGCATGTTTTAACCATTTTCATGATGGAAGGATTTTATATTTATGCAGTTGTACAATTTTATTTTTTCTGCAAGAAAAAGTGTAATGTGTGAAATAAACCAAAGTCACTTGTTTGAAAATAAATATTTATTTTGAACTTTATAAAAAGCAATGCAGTACCTCATAGACTGGTGTTAAATGTTGTCTGCCATACAAAAATCCATGTTCTAACTTAACGTAATAACTGCTAGGAGTGCAGTGCTCTTGTTTTTCGTGTATTCAGTCAGGTTAAAACAATTGACAATAAAAGAATGAACACATAAAAAGAATTAACAGAAGTCATCTATAGCAGATATGTTTTCCATGCCCAACCTATAGTTCCAGAAGTGTTTTACAGATTTTCATGCAAGTGCAGAGGAAATTTGCATATTTCAAAATCCATTGAATTGTGCAGTTTAGCAGCTTTCTCTTAACTTCAATTGGAAGTGATTAGTCCTCAATGTAACAAGATGCTAAAAGGCAAATATTAACAAGAATTTCATAGAATTCTATAAATGCTTCTAAGCAATGAATATAGTCATTTAAAATCACGTTTATAGAGTGATATCAGTATTTGGCAGTACCTATCGATAAGATTTCAAATATGAAATATGTAAAATATCAGATGATCATTAACCAGATGAACATTTACAATTAATTGTGATGAGGAATACTAACTGAATCTCAATTAAGTAAAATATTTTATTGTATCCCTCCCCCAAAAGAATTATGTTCTTCTCATTAGTAGACCTGTATTACAAAGAATTACATTCACATATTTTTATTATATTTTAAATTTTGTCAAAAAAATTTATGGAAATTTTTTCTTGTTATACCTTCATCATATCCTTTATATTACCTCTTGGCCTCCAAAACATAAAATATTTGCTATGTATCTGCATGAGTCAGTTTTCTCATTGCTATAAAGAAATACCTGAGACTGGGTGATTTATAAAGAAAAATTAGCTCACAGTTTTGCAGGCTATACAGGAAGCATAGAAGCTTCTGGGGAGCCTCAGGAAGCTTCCAGTCACGGCATAAGGCAAAGAGAGAACAGGTACCTTACATAGCAAGAGCAAGAGAGAGATGGAGGAGGTGCTATACACTTTTAAATGACCAGATCTCATCAGAAGGAACTTACCTGTTATGAGGACAGTACCAAGAGGGATACTGCTAAATCATTCAAGAGAATTCACCCCCATGATCCAGTTACCCCCTACCAGGCCCCACCTCTAACAATTGGATATCAATTCAACATGAGATTTGGGTGGGAGCATAGGTTTAAACCATGTCACTAGCCCTCTTTGGAAAAAGTTTGCCAACCCTATTTCAATGGTTTTATTAGGATTCCACCCCATTTTATTTATTTTTATTACTAGTAACTTGGTAAGAAGTTATGAAACTGGAAGGATATGAAACTGGAAGTGCTAGAGTATAAATATTTAGGAGGATTCTAAATTATTTGACTGTCTCAGTTCTGCACAGGACCAAGGCTTAGAAATTAGAAAATTTTCTTCTCCGGATGAGTTGACAAAATTTCAAAGTGGAAATTGTGAGACAGTTATGATCAATAACCCAGGAAGAATAGGAATAGAGAGAGTTTCTTGAGCATACAGGAGTTCATTACCAAGAGGGGAGCAGTGGGATACGAAGATCAAGGAAGAGAGAAATGGGAGGAGAAGAACAAAGCAGCAGCGCTGAAACTGTCTTACTGTTGGTCAATGGAAGCACCTTATTTGGCTCCTAAGTCCCTTTGTCATAATTCTAGTATCATGGCATCCTTACTTTCAGGAATAATATGTTTCAGACTCATCTTTTATGTTTCCTGTCTTGGACTGGTAATCAGCTGTTTCTAATCCTTTTACTGGAAAATAAAATCAAGTTTTTTTGTTACTAGAAAATAAACTTTTTATTTACTAGAAAATAAAATCTAGGCATTAGGAGTATTTATTGTTAATAGTTTGGCATATTTTTAGATTTTTCAGTGGACAGAGCTAGGAAGTGTTCTTTTTTTTAATAGAAAATCTAAAAGTTATTCTGATAAACTTATTATTTTTTTCCCTTTAGTTTTGTATTTTTTCTCTTACACTGAAAATTTTATTTTCTAATTTATTAACACAATTAATTACATACTTGATTTATTCTGTCTCTACACACATAGAGAATAAAGTATAGTTTCAAATAACCGTATTAATACTAACAGTATGATTTAAGATTTATTTGCTTTCCTTTGTATCTTTAGTATATATCCCGCTAGAGATATGTAGTTCAATTTCTGTGTTATAAAGTCACTTGAAACTTTTCTGTATAGATATACCATCAATAGATAAACAGGCTCATTTGTTTCATTTTGCTTCTGGTTTTTAAAAATAATTTTGTTTTTATTTTATAATTGCCTAAAAATTTATGTGATTTCTAAGTCAAATCTACAGAACAGATATTTCAGAGAACTCTAGCTTCCATCTCTGTCCTTTCCACTCTAGGTCCTTTCTCTTGTTTAGGTAACTATTTTAAAAATCAGTTTTTGGGTTTTTAAAAAATGTTTAAAATATAAGAAAATAAAGCCAGGCTTCATGTCTCATGCCTATAATCCCAGGATTTTGGGAGGCTGAGGTGGGAGGATCACTTGAGGCCAGAAGTTTGAGACCAGCCTGGGCAACATTAGTGAGACCCTTTTTCTACCAAAAACTTAAAAATAATTTTTAAAAAGAAAACAAACGTACACATTTGTATTAAACTCCATACGTTTCATAAATAAGACATACTATACATACTTAATGCTCTTGCTTTTTTTACTTAAATCTGTCATGAGGACTATCCCATAGCAGTAAATAAAGGCATTTCTTCATTTATTTTATAATGCTCTATTTTTTTGATATACTGTAATTTATTCAGTTATTCCTCCATGGGATGTTTCTAGTCTTTTGTTATTAAAATGATACCATGAGTAGCCTTGTAAATAAAAGTTAAAGGAAATATTCATAATACAAAAATTTGAGAAAAAACAGTAATAGAAAAATACTTCCTCTTATATTTTTAAACTTTGAGGTAAAGATAAAGGACCTGTTTTTACATCAGGCTTAATTAACTTTTTAAAGGTAATATTGAGAAAAGACTCTTACCCAACTGCCTTTATCTCATTGCAAATCCAAATTCTCCTGCCTCCTTTTTTATTGTGGTAAAAAACAATGGCCTAAAATGTACCCTCTTAACCATTTTTAAAGGTACAGTTTATAAGTGTGTAAGTATATTCACATTGTTGTGAAACAGATCTTCAGAGGTTTTTCATATTGCAAAACTGAAAAACTATACCCATTAAATAACTACCTTCCTTTCCACCACCCCCACCCCCCAGGCCGGCAACCACCATTCTGCTTTTTATTTCTTTTTTTTTTTTTAATTATTTTATTTATTTTTTTTTTTTTGAGACATGTCTCACTACCTCACCAGGCTCCAGGCTGGAGTGCAGTGGCGTGACCTCGGCTCACTGCAACCTCTGCCTCCCGGGTTCAAGCAATTCTCCTGCCTCAGCCTCCCAAGTAGCTGGGACTACAGGCGTGCGCCACCATGCCCAGCTAATTTTTTTGTATTTTTAGTAGAGACGGGGTTTCACCATGTTGGCCGGGATGGTCTCGATCTCTTGACCTCGTGATCCGCCCGCCTTGGCCTCCCAAAGTGCTGGGATTACAGGAGTGAGCCACTGCTCCCGGCCCCTGCTTTTTGTTTCTATGAATTTGAATACATTAGATATCTCATATAAGTGGAATCATGTAGTATTTGTCCTTTTAAGATGGGCTCATTTCACTTAGTATGGTGTCCTCAAGGTCTATCCATGTTGTTGCATGTGACAGGATTTCTTTACTTTTTAAAGGCTAAATAATATTCCATCATCATATGTATATACCACATTTTGTTTATCCATTCATTCATCTATCCATGGACATTGTTGCTTAACCTTTTGACTATTGTGACTATTGCTGCTGTGAACATAGGTGTGTAAATAGCTCTTTGAGGCCCTGCTTTCTGTTCTTTTGGACATATGTCCAGAAGTAGGATTGCTGGATTATATGGTAATTCTATGTTAAAAATTCTTTTTAGGAACTTCCATATCGTTTTCCATAGTAATTGCACCATTTTACATTCCTACCACCAGTGCACAAAGGTTCCTGTTTTGACACATCATTTCCAATACTTTTTATTTTCTGTTTTCTTTTTTTAATAGTAGCCATTCTAATGGATGTGCGATATCTCACTGTGGTTTTCACATGTATTTCTCTGATGGTTAGTGATGTTGAGCATCTTTTCATATGCTTGTTGGTGGTTTCTGTATCATCTTTGGAGAAATATCTGTGGAAACCCTTTGCCCATTTTAAAATCAGGTTTCAAATCCAAATTTTGTATAACTTAATATTTTTGCTGTTAGCTAATAGAGCATATTTAACATAGTCCTAAAGAGAATATCGTGTTACTCTAAACTGTGACTGGTAAGACTATCTGTGACGTAAATTTATTTTGTAATTCTTACAGGGCTATTTAGAAACCAAAAAATATTAAGAGAATACAGAGATTTCTTGGGAAATACCAAGGTAAGGATATCTTTCTAATAATGTGTATGTATGTGTTGCACAGCAAAATTCTAATAATCAGTCCATTTTGAAATTCTAGCAGTAATTCTATCCCATAGTCTGTGATCTCAGTAATCCAAGATTTTCTTGAGTACATTGTCGTTCATTGAATTGTAGTGTATTCATTGCAGTCTGATTTTTTTGAAATTTAAAATATTCGTACATAAGTTTTCTTTAAAGTCATATCCATGTAGTGAACCTTAAGCATGTAGATATAGATGAGGAAGAAGACTTTACTTTTTTAGGTTTTAGTGAGATTTATATCTGTCTGTATACACTCTTAATTTCCTTTAACATCTCTCTTTCTGCTCCTAACTCTGGTTCAGCATTCAGATGGCCAACTCTGTGCTTGTATCCAAGAAGCTTAGCCCTTGAAGAAGAAAATTACACAGCCAATTTGATTGTTCTTTCTTCATTATTTGACTATACAGAATCAGTGGATACTCAATATTATTTGACAGTCTTACTAAACTTCCAGAGTATGTTCACTTTCCCACTCTTTGAAATAGCGATTGTGTATCTTTTTCTTTCTTCCCAAACTTCTTATGGCCTTACTCTTTACTCTTCAGCTGTTGACCCTGCTTCATACTTTATTGAAAAAACAGGTGTAATTTCATAAAAGTACCTCACCTTTTCATCACCAAATTTATACATATGCCAAAATACTCTGCTTTCCTTCCTACTAGAAGGAAATTAATATTGAGACACATATAAAAAGTTTGCCTTTACTCTCCTACCTCTTATTTTCTACTGAACCCAATCCAATTGGGCTTTCATCCCCACCAGCCACTGAAATGACTTACCAAAGTCCCCAGCACCTTTAAGATGCCAAGGAGTCTGTGTCCAAGTTGGCTTCCATTTAAACTTGGCTGGGAGGGATCTCCTGTCAAGAAGTTAATGTCATTTTTGGATAAAAGGCTACCTATGCACGTTTTCTTTTCTCTGGTGGCATTTGAGACATTGCACCCCTTTTGCAAAGTTTAGACATTGGCAGTGATGATAATTTTAGCCAAATCTTATTTGATGTGCTTTGTTGTGGGATAACTGGCTGGTGAGACCTGCCTCCTGAGAAGATTCACTCCTAGCCTTCACATCTGTTTCACGTGGAGAATCATTCTCACCAGATTTTCTAATAGTAGCTGTTGACTTATGAAATCTGTTACTTGAGGCCTTTAGAAGATTAATACTGATCAGCTTTTAAATGTTCCATGTTTCGAATAGTTTTTGTTTGTGTGTTTGTTTGTTTTTGCTATTACAACCTTTTGCTGGGGAGCATTAGGATAAAACTAGCATTTCATTTCCTTCTACTGTACCCCTATTCCCTTTAGAAATGCTTTGTTCACCTACTGAAGATGGTTGCTTTCCTTCTCTAAAACACAGGGCTAATCCTGTTTGCAAAAGTTAAATGCCTTTTTTTTTTCTGACTCAGACTCTTGTTTTTCCATTATATTCTTATCTCATGAGAACTCCAATAGTGAGATATATGAAATCACAATGTTCTGGGTCTGCCCTTCTGATATTCAATTTCTTATATAATAATTTCCCTATGCCTTCCCTTGTATTTCTGATTCATGAGTTTCTTGGTATAGTACTTCAGAGAATTGGAAGTACCTTTATCTCTACTTAATATATTTAGCTCCACAATAGTATCACCTTGAAATGCACCAATAATACTTTGAACAAGTTATGCTCCTTTTCCTGGTGGTCCTTTTTGAAATGTATCCAAATTTTCTGTACTTGGCCCAATATTAAAGAACCTTGTTTATTGCGAATGTTTTTGAAGACATATAAAAATAGAAAAAATAGATAGTAGATATCCAGTTTCATTAATTTGTCACATTTTGCTGTCCTTGTCTTTAAAAAGGGGCAGTTCTCTGATTATGAAATTTTTTTATTTTTTGTTAAATGTAATTTATTTATTTAGAGATGCAGTCTTGGCTCTGTGCCCCACAATCTCAGCTCACTACAACCTCCACCTCCCAGGTTCAAGAGGTTCTTGTGTCTCAGCCTCCTGACTAGCTGGGATTACAGGTACCAGCCACCACACCTGGCTGACTTTTTTGTGTTTTAGTAGAGATGGGGTTTTACCGTGTTGTCCATGCTGGTCTCAAACTCCTGAGCTCGAGCAATCCCTCCATCTTGGCCTCTCGAAATGCTAGGATTACAGGCGTGAGCCACTGCGCCTGGCCTGATTATGGAATTTTCGAGTAGCTTTTACAGGATGCTTCCCAAGCAGGTTGTGGATCCTGGCTCCTTGTGATCTCTTGTTTTTCCAGATTTGTATTGTCTTGTTAGAGTTCCTTGGGCCTTATTATTATTTCAAGTTACTACCAACACATCTTCCCTTTTTCTATAGCCTTCTTTATTACAGTGGTTTGAACCCAGTGAATCTTTTTCCTTATTGTTTTCCTTATTATTTCTTATCTGATCTTAAAGATCTCATTTCCTTTCCCTATCTGTTTTGCCCCCTCCCATAAGTTCCCAAACCTTTCTTCTAAAGAGATCTGTTATTTATCACCTTAAGCAGCATTCTATTGTTCCTGTAATAATTTCATTGAGTTTTTTCTCTATTCAATCATTGAGTTTTTTCTCTATTCAATCAAAGGATATAATATATTCTTATTGTAATAAAACATACATTCTGTTTGTTATCAATAAACAGTGTAATTCAGAAATCTAGACCCATAGTCAGAGTTTATAGCTTACAAATCGAAGTGAAAGTTGAGACCACATGGACAAGGTTTATCCCTGTGTAGTTCCTTCTCTTAGCCCTGAAGGCAGGTCAATACAGAATTTGGGGTATCTCATTTCACACAATCTTAGCACATATGAATTTCAGCTCAGAACATTTTTCTACTTTATTATTAATTTTTATGTAGCCAACTCAGATCCTTTCTGGAAGTAGGCAGGACATGAATTGTGAGGAAACAAAATAAACAAGATTCTGGAAAGAGACCCAGATATGTTTTCAATTTTAATCTTTCTACTTTCTCAACAAGAACTTCTAGAGAAAAATAAGTAAACCTAGCTCAGAAGTTTTGATAGAGGAGAAATTTTCTCGTCTGTCAAAGCCACCAGTTATAGTGCTTCTCTGCAAAATTTTGGAGTTATTAAAAAAAGTATTTGTTTTTTTTACAGCCACGCTCCAGAACGGCATCAGTGTTTTTTAAGGGACCAGGAAAAGTGGTGATGGTTGCGATATGCATGTAAGTACTGAAAAATAAGCTTTGTGAAATAGAATATATTTTTTTAAATGTGTATATCCTTGAATATATAAATTTATTACATGATAGCTAGCTATAGAGGTTGAGGTATATATTCTTTTATGAGGAAATTGAGTAAGTCTTTATTATTGTCAGTAAAGTGATGGGGAAAGAGCATGAATTCATATAGATACCCACGCTCATGCTCTGTGTATTTTTTATGTGGTTAGATCTAAGAATAGTTGCTACCTGAAAATCCTTTCTTATTTTTATTGGAGTTGATAGAAGTCTTTTTTAAAGAAGTTAGATTGGCCAACGGTATTTTTACAGTAGCTAAACCACCCTGGGTTACTGCTACTCAAGAATATCTTTATGGTTATTATCTTTGTCCCACTTATCTTGGAATAACATAGTTGTTATTTTTGCCTCCTCCTTTTTTTTGTTTTTGAGACAGTCTTGCTCTGTCACCAGACTGGAGTGCAGTGGTGCAATCTTGGCTCACTGCAATCTCCACCTCCCTAGTTCAAGCGATTCTCCTGCCTCAGCCTCCTGAGTAGTTGGGATTACAGATGTGCATTACCACACCCAACTAATTTTTATAGAGACAGGGTTTCACCATGTTGGCCAAGATGGTCTCAATCTCCTGACCTCGTGATCTGCCCACCTCGGCCTTCCATCGTGCTGGGATTACAGTTGTGAGCCACCACGCCCGGCCTTACCGCCTCCTTTTTTCCTTTATCGTCTTGATTCCTATTGTTTTGTTCATCTTTTAGCTATTTTTCTAATTAATCTATTTGAGGACATATGAAATCATTCTGTAATTCGTTAGTTTTTTTATTCTTAAGCATTTATATATAAAATATGTATCAGATAGTGTGATATGATCTGGAAATATAAAGATATAATACATAATTCTCTAAGGATTGGAGGGACACTAAACTAGAGGAAGGCATTTATAATACTGACAAGGGATGATGATTTCGTAACTAGAATAGTGGTGGTACAAATAAACATGGACAGTTTCAGGTTCTTAGAAGGTATGTTCAAGGATAGTGACCAGGTTTCTGGCTTGTACAGTTGGGTAAATAATGTACCATTCACTTGAAGGGAGCACTGGAAGGAGGATCAGGGTGGGAGCAGAGAAAATGATGAGTTCATTTTTGAGCTGGAGGTGTGTTTAGGGCACTCAGGTGGAGATACTCAACAGGGTTAGTTCTTTTCACCAGTAATACAGGGATAGTGATTATAGCTTTTCTCATTAAAGGAATGTATGTATGAAAAGTGCTTAACATAGTACCTGCTCTAAGATATGTACTTAAGTATTATCATTAATATATATTGGTCTGAAGCTCAGGAGGGAAATCTGGGTTAGAGGTTTAGAGTTGATAGTTTTTAGTATATCGATGATAATTAAAGCTTAAAAGTGAAGATCATGTGGGGAATGTATGTATATATAATATCAGGAATAAAAAGCCCTCAGGAAAAATTCCTTGAAGAATGTTAACATTAAGAAAAGGTGAAGGAAGGCTGGGCGTGATGGCTCACGCCTATAATCCCAGCACTTTGGGAGGCCAAGGCAGGTGGATCACAAGGTCAGGAGATTGAGACATCAGCAAAAACGTCCACACCAAAACCCCATCTGAAGCTCACCACCATCAAAGACCAAGTAGATAAATCCATGAAGATGAGGAAAAACCAATGCAAAAAGGCTGAAAATTCCAAAATCCAGAACAGCTCTTCTCCTCTAAGAGATCACAACTCCTCACCAGCAAGGGAACAAAACTGGATGGAGAAAGAGTTTGACAAATTGACAGAAGTAGGCTTCAGAAGGTAGGTAATAACAAACTCCTCCGAGCTAAAGGAGCCTGTTCTAACCCACTGCAATGGAGCTGAAAAACACAGCACAAGAACTTCATGAAGCATACACAGGTATCAATAGCCAAATTGATCAAGCTGAAGAAAGGATATCTGAGATTGAAGATCAACTTAATGAAATAAAGCATGAAGACAAGTTAGAGAAAAAAGAATGAAAAGGAACGAACAAAGCCTCCAAGAAATATGGCGCTGTGTGAAAAGACCAAACCTACGTTTGATTGGTGTACCTGAAAGTGATGGGAAGACTGGAACCAAGCTAGAAAATACTCTTCAAGATATTATCCAGGAGAACTTCCCCAACCTAGCAAGACAGGCTAACGTTCGAATTCAGGAAATACAGAGAGCACCACAAAGATACTCTTCAAGAAGAGCAACCCCAAGACACATAATCATCAGATTCACCAAGGTTGAAGTGAAGGAAAAAATGTTAAGGGCAGCCAGAGAGAAAGGTCCGGTTACCCACAAAGGGAAGCCCATCAGACTAACAGTAAATCTCTCTGCAGAAACCCTACAAGCCAGAAGAGAGTGGGGGCCAATATTTAACATTTTTAAAGAAAAGAGTTTTCAACCCAAAATTTCATATCCAGCCAAACTAAGCTTCATAAGCAAAGGAGAAATAAAATCCTTTACAGACAAGCACATGCTGAGAGATTTTGTCACCACCTGGCCTGCCTTACAAGAGCTCCTGAAGGAATCACTAAATATGGAAAGGAAAAACTGGTACCAGCCACTGGAAAAACATACCAAATTGTAAAGACCATTGACACTATGAAGAAACTGCATCAACTAACAGGCAAAGTAACCAGCTAGCATCATAATGAAAGCATCAAATTCATACATAATAATATTAACCTTAAATGTAAACAGGATAAATGCTTCAATTAAAATACATAGACTGGAAAAATGGATAAAGAGTCAAGTTGCATCAGTGTGCTATATTTAGGAGACCCATCTCATGTGCAAAGACACACATACACTCAAAGGGATGGAGGAATATTTACCAAGCAAATGGAAAGTTTTTTTTTTTTTTTTTTTTTAAAAAAGCAGGGGTTGCAATCCTAGTCTCTGGTAAAACAGACTTTAAACCATTGAAAATCAAAAAAGACAAAGATGGGCATTACATAATGGTAAAGGGATCAATGCAACAAGAAGAGCTAAATATCCTAAATATATATGCACCCAGTACAGGAGCACCCAGGTTCATAAGGCAAGTTCTTACAGACCTACAAAGATACTTAGACTCCTACACAATAATAGTGGGAGATTTTAACCCCCTGCTCTCAATATTAGATCAAAGAGACAGAAAATTAGCAAGGATATTCAGGACTTGAACGCAGCTCTGGACTAAGTGGACCTAATAGGCATCTACAGAGCTCTCCACCCCAAATCAGCAGAATATACATTCTTCTCAGCGCCGTATCACACTTAATTCTAAAATTGACCACATAATTGGATGTAAAACTCTCCTCAGCAAATACAAAATAATGGAAATCATAACAAATAGTCTCTCAGACTGCATTCACTCTCTTCCACAATCAGATTAGAACTCAGGATTGGGAAACTCCACTCAAAACTACACTACTACATGGAAACTGAACAACCTGCTCCTGAATGACTACTGGGTAAATAACAAAATTAAGGCAGAAATAAGTAAGTTCTTTGAAACCAGTGAGAACAAAGACACAACATACCAGAATCTCTGGGACACAGCAAAAGCAGTGTTTAGAGGGAAATTTGTAGCACTAAATGCCCACAGGAGCAAGTGGGAAAGATCTAAAATCGACACCCTAACATCACAATTAAAAGAACTAGAGAAGCAAGAGCAAATTCAAAAGCTAGCAGGAGACAAGAAATAATTAAGATCACCACTGAACTGAAGGAGATAGAGACACGAGAAAACATTCAAAAACATCAATGAATCCAGGAGCTGGTTTTTTTGAAAAGGTTAACAAAATAGATAGACTGCTAATCAGACTAATAAAGAAGAAAAGAGAAAAGAATCAAATAGACACAATAAAAAATGATAAAGGGGATATCACCACTGATCACACAGAAATATGAACTACCATCAGAGAATCTATAAACACCTCTATGCAAATAAACTAGAAAATCTAGAAGTAAAGGATAAATTCCTTGGCATATACAATCTCCCAAGACTACACCAGGAAGAAGTTGAATCCCTGAATAGACCAATAATAAGTTCTGAAAATGAAGCAGTAATTAATAGCCTACCAACCAAAAAAAGCCCAGGACTAGACGGATTCACAGTCGAATTCTGCTAGAGGTACAAAGAGGAGCTGGTACCATTCCTTCTGAAACTATTCCAAACAATAGAAAAAGAGGAACTCCCTAACTCATTTTTTGAGGCCAGCATCATCCTGATACCAAAACCTGGCAGAGACACAACAGAAAAAGAAAATTTCAGGCCAGTATCCCTAATGAACATCAATGCAAAATCCTCAACAAAATACTGGCAAACTGAATCCAGCATCACATCAAAAAGCTTATCTACCACAATCAAGTCAGCTTCATCCCTGGGATGGCGAGACTGGTTCAACATATGCAAGTCAGTAAACATAGTCCATCACATAAACAGAGCCAATGGCAAAATCCACATGATTATCTCAATAGATGCAGAAAAGGCCTTTGACAAAATTCAACACCCCCTCATGCTAAAAACTCTCAATAAACTAGGTATTGATAGAACATATCTCAAAATAATAGCCATTTATGACAAACCCGTAGCCAATATCATAGTGAATGGGCAAAAGCTGGAAGTATTCCCTATGAAAACTGGCACAAAACAAGGATGCCCTCTCTCACCAATCCTTTTCAATATGCTGTTGGAAGTTCTGGCCAGGGCAATCAGGCAAGAGAAAGTCTTCCTATTTGAATACCGGAAGTCAAATTATCTCTATTTGCAGATGACATGATTCTATATTTAGAAAACCCCATTGCCTAATCCAAAAAATCTCCTTAAACTGATAAGCAACTTCAGCAAAGTCTCAGGATGCAAAATCAATGTGCAAAAATCACAAGCATTCCCATATACCAATAACAGACAGAGAGCCAAATCATGAGTGAACTCCTATTGACAATTGCTACAAAGAGAGTAAAATACCTGGCAATACAACTTACAAGGGATATGAAGGACCTCTTAAAGGAGAACTACAAAGCACTGCTGAAGGAAATAAGACAGGGTACAAACAAATGGAAAACCATTCCATGCTCATGGATAGGAAGAATCAGTATTGTGAAAATGGCCATACTGCCCAAAGTAATTTATAGATTCAGTGCTATCTCCATCAAGCTATCATTGACTTTCTTGACAGAATTAGAAAATATTACTTTAAATTTCATATGGAACCAAAAAAGGGCTCCTATATCCAAGACAATCTTAAGCAAAAAGAATAAAGCTGGAGACATCATACCAGCTGACTTCAAACTATACTACAAGGTACAGTAACCAAAACAGCATGTCAGTAGTCCCAAAACAGATATATAGACCAATGGAACAGAACAGAGGCCTCAGAAATGATGCCACACATCTACAACCATGTGATCTGTGACAAACCTGACAAAAACAAGCAATGGGGAAAGGATTCCCTATTTAATAAATAGTGTTGGGAAAACTGGCTAGCCATATGCAGAAAACTGAAACTGGACCCTCTCCTTAATGCCTTATACAAAAATTAACTCAAGATGGATTAAAGACTTAAATGTAAGATGTAAAACCATAAAAACCCTAGAAGAAAACCTGTCATTCAGGACATAAGCATGGGTGGTTCATGACTAAACCACCAAAAGCTATGACAACAAAAGTGAAAATTGACAAATGGGATCTAATTAAATTAAAGAGCTACTGCACAGCAAAAGAAACTATCATCAAAGTAAACTGGCAACCTATAGAATGGGAGAAATTTTTGCAATCTATGCATCTGACAAAGGGCTAATATCCAGAATCTACAAGGAACTTAAACAAATCTATAAGAAAAAAACAAACAACCCTGTCAAAAAGTGGGCGAAGGATCTGAGCAGACACTTCTCAAAAGAAGACTTTTATGTGGCCAGCAAACGTGAATAAAAGCTCATCATCACTGGTCATTAGAGAAATGCAAATCAAGACCACAATGAGATACCATCTCATGCCAGTTAGAATAGCCATCATTAAAAAGTCAGGAAATGAGGCGCTGGAGAGGATGTGGAGAAATAGGAACACTGTTACACTTTTTGGTGGTAAATTAGTTCAAGCATTGTGGAAGACAGTGTGGTGATTCCTGAAGGATCTAGAAACAGAAATACTGTTTGACCCCCCCCCAATCCCATTGCTGGGTATCTGCCCAAAGGATTATAAATCATTCTACTATAAAGACACATACATACGTATGTTTATTGTAGCACTATTCACAATAGCAAAGAGTTAGAACCAGCCCAAATGCCCATCAGTGATAGACTGGATAAAGAATACGTGGCACATATACAGCATGGAATACTATGCAGCCATAAAAAGGATGAGTTCATATCCTTTGCAGGGACATGAATGAAGCTGGTAACCATCATTCTCAGCAAACTAACACAGGAACAGAAAACCAAACACTGCATGTTGTCACTCATAAGTGGGAGTTGAACAGTGAGAACACATGGACACACAGGGAGGGGAACATCACACACTGGGGCCTGTTGGGGGGTGGGGGTCTTAGGGAAGGATAGCATTAGGAGAAATACCTAATGTAGATGATGTGTTGATGGATGCAGCAAGCCACCGTGACACATGTATACCTATGTAACAAACCTGCACGTGCTGTACATGTACCCCAGAACTTAAAGTATAATTTAAAAATAAATTAAAAATTGTTTAAAAAAGAAGAAAATAGTGTCCGATGCTCCCATGAGGTTAAGAGAAATGCTAAAATGTTTCCAGAAACTTAGTAGTAAGGAATAGTAGGTGGTATTGATAAGATGAAAACTATGACAGCAAGAATAGATGTGATGTTTTCAATAAGTTATCTGAGGTGGAGGAGAGGGTTCAAGGGTAGCTAGAAGGGGATGTATGGTTCTCTCATTTATAAAATGGGGGTGTTAATATTTGTATAACAGAGTTGTAGTATAACATAGTATTAAGTCACTAGCATAACATCCAAGCTAAATCGTATTAGTCATTAGTGTTGTTTTCTGAGCTGCTAGCTTCCTTAGCGTTAACAGTGTTTATTTTAGCATTTAGGGTCTTCTAGTATGACTCTGAGACTGCTTATTCTAGATTTAGCCTCACCTCTGGCATCTGCCTCCTTAAATAAACAGACTTCCACTGAAGTCTTGCCTTTGACACTGGCCCATTGGACAGTATCAGGTGCAGATCTGCTTTTATCTACCTAAAACACATAATTTTCTATTTAATTTAACTTGTCCAAATACAGAAGACCCTCTTTTCTTGTCAGTTTTCAAAATGGACTTAAGTAATTTCCTTACACGTAGCATGTCTCTTAATAGTACATAATTTGTATTTTTTCAAATTTGCACTCTTGTTACCTAACAAAGTTTTTTAAGGCTAGGGATTCTTTTAATTTTACCTTTTTTTTTAGAGGCAGGATCTTAACTCTGTTGCCTAGGCTGGAGTGCAGTGGCACCATCATAGCTCACTTCAGCCTCGAATTCCTGGCTCAGGTGATCTTTACACCTCAGCCTCCTGAATAGCTGGGACTACAGGCATATGCCACCACACCAGACTAAGTTTTTAAAATATTTTTTGTAAGGTGGGGTCTTGCTTTGTTGCCCAGCCTGGCCTTGAACTCCTGGCCTCAAGCAGTCCTCCCACCTTAGCCTCCCAAAGTTTTGGGGTTATAGGTGTGAGCCACTGTGCTCAGCCTAATTTTACTTTCAACAGAATCTAGTATGTAGGTATATCCAGGTGATTGAATATGCTTTTGGCTTAAGTTTTTATCCAATCCTATGCTAAATTGTTTTCTCTTTCTCTTCTAGCAATGGATTAAACTGCTTCTTTAAATTTCTTGCCTGGATTTATACCGGTTCAGCAAGTATGTTCTCAGAAGCTATACACTCATTATCTGATACTTGTAATCAGGTGAGGACTAAAGCTTTTTTAAAAATTAATTTTAAAGTAATAGTTTTAGGCTTTAATCTAGAAGTTGATCTATTTTAAAACTGACTGATTCCAGAAGTTGGCTTGTGGAAGAAAGTAAAAGTTTACTTTTCAGCAATGAAATGCATAGAAATATAATTACAGTATTTTTAAGCAGATTGTTGTGCTTTAACAATTTCTGACAATGAAATGTGAAGTATAAGATTGTCAGTCACTGAGCAGAAATCTGGTCTCTGAATATGAGTTCTCAATGACTATAATAGTCAATGAATTTAAGCTTTTGGAATAAAGTTATAAAATCATATGTAATTGGTTAAAATGCTTTCACATTAGATTAGTAATTTGAATTACTTTCCTTGGCTTTGCAAATGGAGAAAAATTTTTGTATTAATAAAATTAAAATACCTTTTAAACCCCCTTTGGCCCAGACTGTGAAAAATAGAAACCCAATCCTTTTGTAAGAATATAATAAAAATTTCTATTGTGTGTCATATTACATTTTAAAGAGCGTGGTGTATTAAGAGGATACCTTTTCAATATTTACTTATTTTTAGTCCTGTTATGTAAAAACAGATTTGGGAGAACTTACAATGAAAGACACAGGTAAAATACGAATATTTAAGACAAGGTTAAAAATAATATGAAGAAAAGGAGCAAGGAGAGCAATATTAATTAAAAATTAAGCCTGAGAACTTGTCTCACTCACTGTCAAATCAAATTGATTAAAACCCTTCATAAAAGTAAGGAAAGAAGACAAGCATTTGCCGTTAGTACTAAGTATTTACCTTGAACTTAATTTTTATACTTAATATATACTTAATAAATACCATCTCTATAACATTTTACCATTCAGCTGTGGCATGTGGTGGGAGGAGAGGGGGTAGGGAGAGATATAGGACTTATAATCTCTGTTTTCTTGTAAGCTTATGAAGGAAAATTGCAATGCAGAAATATTTATACATATGGCAAAGAGATATGTATGATGTTATTAGTTTCAATATTAGTTTCTATTTCAGACATTGAAGACAATATTTAAGTGTTCATCCTTTATGCTATTCAGGCTTTTAAAAGAATGTGGTAGATATCTGTGTACTGACCTGGAATAATAACCGTGATAAATTGAGTAAAAAGTTGCAAAATATTATGTTTAGAACTTCTGCTTTCACCCTTGACAGACTAACAGGGATTGAATTTTAGTCTTTTGCCGCAAACAATTAAAAAACTAGACAGTATATTGGACAATAGCAGCATAAGACCATGATCCCTGAGAGATAGGAAACAAATTATTTGAACTCTATAATAATTTGTCTGGCTTTTTCTTGAAGGCATATTTGGGATAGTGCAGCAGGATGGGAATTAACAGTTTCATTGAGTTGAGAAGACAGAAATCAGTGTTCAGGGAGTCTGAGGTGTCTATAACCAGAGTTCTACAGAGGAAGGGGCTACAAAGACAAAAAGCTGTAGAAGTCTACATTGGGTTTTCCTTGAATTGTATGTTTGCTGAATGTTGAGTTACGCATTTGTAAGATGTGAGCATGAGTCTGGGCAGAGAACCAGCAGGGAGCAGTAACTGACTAATTCCCAGCACTCACACAATGCTAGGATACATTCAGGTTCTGCCCAGCTGAGATAAGAGAGTTCTCATTGATTATCAAGGCCAATAGAAGTCTCACCTTAGGAGTAGAGCTAAATTATTCTTAACGTAAAGGCTGTTCTAGAGCCCTCCCTAACAAATCTTCCTAAAAGTTCTAAAGGATCAAGCTGATCTTCAAATAATTTAATCACTTGCCAGAACGAAGCTTCACATTCTTTAATAAAGACAGCAAAATCCAAACACTCAGTATGACATTGACAGTGTTTAACAGCCAATAAAAAGACTAATAGCCAGTATAAGAAGCAGGAAAATTTGACTCATAACCAGGAGAAAAATCAGTCAGAGGCAGACTTAACAGATGATAGAATTAGTAGACAAGGAAGGATATTAAACAGCTATTTCAAGTACAGTTATGTATTGAAAGGAGAATCTGAGCATAGCGAGAAGAGAAATCAAAGGTATGAAAAATAAACCTAATGCAACTTTTAGAGCTAAAAATATATATCTGATGTGAAAATTTCACTGTGTAGAATTAACAGCTGATTAGACACTTCATGGAAAACAGTCAGTGAACCTGAATATGTAACAATAGAAAACATTCATACTAAAGCCACAGTCAAAAAATACTGACAAAAATGAAGGAACAGCATCAAGAGTATTCTATCAAGGATTTAGAGCAGAAACAATACTGAGTACACAGACTTTCAGAAATAGAGAATGAAATGTTTTCTACTGCTCTAATGAGGCCAGTATAATCCTGATCCCAAAATTTTACAAAGTCATTACAAGAGGAAAAAAACCCTGTAGACCAGTTATTCCTCATGAATACAGATGTAAATCTCCTTAAAATATAATCAGATTGAATTATATAAAAATACAAATATGATATATAAAAATAATATACATCATAATTAAGATTTCAGGAGTGTAAAGCTGGTTTAACAAAGTCAGTAAGTGTAGAAGGTTAATATGAAGAAATTGCATCTCTACTATCAGCAAATAAATGGAGAAGTAAATTTTAATGAATTCCATATACAGTTGTATAACAAAATATTAAATACTTAGAGATAAATCTAGCAAAAGACATACAAGACCTTTACGCTGAAAACCATAAAATGTTGCTGAGCAAAATTAGAGAAGACCTAAAGAAATGCAGAGATATAATACTGCATTCATAGATTGGATGTCATAGTGTTGATCTATCAAATCTCCCTAAATTGATTTATAGATTTAATGCAATCCCAATCATAAAATGAACAGACTTTTCTATACAATTGACAAACTGAATAAATTCTAAAATTTATATGGACATGCAAAGAACCTGGAATATTCAAAGCAATCTTGAAACAAGAAATTTGGAGAACTTTAAGGCATTATAAAGCTATAGAAATTAGAATAGTGAGGTACTGGCATAAGGATTGACAAATCAGTGGAACAGAATAGAGGATCTAACAACAGAGCACCATTCACATGGCCCGTGACTTTTGGCAAAGGCACCAAAGCAATTGAGTGAAGAAGTGAAACTTTTTGAAACAAATAATGTTGGAAAAATTGGATCCATATGGAGAAAAAAAGTACCTTGACTCCTGCTTCACACATTGTATACAAGTTTGAAATGTATCATAGCCCAAATGTAAAACTATGAAGATTCTAGAAGAAAACCTAGGAGAGTATCTTTTAGACCCGGTAGGCAAAGATTTCTTAAATAGGACACAGAAACAGTATCATAAAATAAGAAGATTTCCAGATTAAACTTCATCAAAATGTAAAACTTTTGCTCATGGAAAGATATCCTTAAGGAAATAAATAGCCATAGATTGGGAGAAAATATTCACAAAGCATTCTGACAAGGGACTGGTATCCAGGTTAAACTTCCATGATTCAGTAATAAAATGAGAACCCAGTTTTTTCCCCCCAAGGATAGAGATTTGAACAGGTACTTCACAAATAAAGATACATGAATGGTAGCCAGTGGACACCTGAAAAAGTGCTAATACCATTAATTATCAGGAAATGTATATTAATGCCACAAAACATCTCTGCGTATCCACTATAATGGCTACAAGTAAAAACCCTGACAGCCAAATGTTGGTGAAGATGTGTAGCAGCCGTATCTCCCAGACATTGCTGGTGGAGTGTATTAATAAAATGGTACAACCACTCTGGAAAACATTTGGCAGTCTCTTATATTATCCTGTGACCCAGCAATTCCACTTCTAAGTATTTACCCAAGGGAAATGGGAATGAATGGTCCCAAAAGATCTGTAAGAATGTTGGCCAGGCGCAGTGACTCACGCCTGTAATTCCAGCACTTTAGGAGGCTGAGGTGGGCAGATTACCTGAGGTCAGGAGTTTGAGACCACCCTGGCCAACATGGCAAAACCCCATCTCTTTTAAAAGTACAAATATTAGTCCAGACACGGTGGTGCATGCCTGCAATTCCAGCACTTTGGGAGGCCGAGGTGGGCAGATCACAGGGTCAAGAGATCAAGATCATCCTGGCCAACATGGTGAAACCCTGTCTCTACTAAAAATACAAGAATTAGCTGGGTGTGGTGGTGCGCACCTGTAGTCTCAGCTACTCAGGAGCCTGAGGCAGGAGAAACATTTGAACCCAGGAGGTGAAAGTTTCAGTGAGCTGAGATTGCACCACTGCAGTCCAGCCTAGGTGACAAGAGCGAGACTCGGTCTCAATAAGAAAAGAATGTTTATAGCAGCTTTACTTGTAATGGCTGAAAGAATTGGAATCAACCCAAATGTCTATCAGTAGTACAGCAGATAAACAAATTGTGGTATACTCATACAATGGGATATTATCTGGCAATAAAAGAGAATGAACTACTTTTCTCACTGGCAATATAGATGTATCTCCAGCAAGGAACTTTGATTTTTCTTTTCATATTTTAGGACATTTATTAGTTATACCTTATTTCTGATATAAATTCCTGGGAAAAGTTATCAGAAAAGAAGGACATCTGGGAAGATGATAGTCTATTTAGTTACACAACACGTTCACAGTTTCTATCTTCATCCTCAGAGATGACATTATAAAATTCATCTTAATTTGCCCTCATTTTCCTTTAGGTACTTAGAGGCTATGTTATTCGAGGTAAATAAACTTAAAGCAATTATATCTTCTCAGTGAATTGCACATTTTATTATTACATAGTGACCAAACCTCCTTCCCCTATAATCCTTTTTGCCTAAAAATGTATTTTATCTGATATTAATATAGCTATACAAGAATCAGTGACTTCTGGTAACTGCTTACCTAGTTCACTTTTAGCTATTCATTTACTTTCAACTTCTCTATGTATCTTTGTTTTGTGTCTCTTACAAACAACTTATAGATGGGTTTCGTTGTTTTTAATCCCAACTGAAAATATATGTCTTTTGAATGGTAAGTTTGGTGTATTTAATTTTCTTGTAATTACTGTTTTAGTTAATTACTATTGTCTTGAGCTCTCTGCTTAATTTTTTCTCTTTTCCTGCCTTCTTTAGAATTCATAAAGTTTTTATATCCATATTTAAGTTATATAATTTGTTTCCATTCATTTAGAGATTACCCTTAACATTTAAAAAATTTTTCATTGTAATTCTTTCCATTTTTAATGGGTATCTCAGTAAGGATGTAAGGTCAAATGTTGTATTTTTAAATCACTCATATTTTCTGAGTGCTATTATGCAACCAACCTGAATTCTTAACATTTTAATATTCATTATTAACAAAATCTAAAATCAATATCTCCACTCTCTACCTAAACAACAGAAGAACTTTAAAACTCTGGCCACTTTGTCTCCTAATTTACATGTTAATTGTTTGTATTTTAGGTCAAACTTGGTCTTAACCCCCAAGTTGTTGTTATTATTGTATGCAGTTAGTTTTAATTTTTAACAGTTCAAAAAAATTCGAAAAATGGTTGCTTCTGATGTGGGGGAGGAATGAGGCACAGGGAGCTTTTTGGGAGTGATGGAAAGGTTCTATATCTTCATAAGAATATATGTTACAAGGGTATGTGTATCTGTTAACAACCAACACTGTACATTCTATGCTGGTACAGTGGCTCATGCCTGTAATTCCAGCACTTTGGGAGGCTGAGGTGGGCGGATCACTGTAGGACAGGCGTTCAGGACCCCAGCCTGGCCAATACGGTGAAACCCCATTCTACTAAAATACAAAAACATAAGCCGAACATAGTGGCGCATGCCTATAATCCTGGCTACTCAGGAGGCTGAGACAGGAGAATCACTTGAACCTGGGAGGCAGAGGTTGCAGTGACTCAAGATGGCACCACTGTTACTCCAGTGTGGGCGGCAGAATTAGACTCCATCTCAAAACAAAAACTGTACATTCAGGAGTTATACATTTCATTGTATATGAGTTTTACCTCAAAAAAATTCTCCATATGTGGAAATATGATTACTAAGTAGATATTTGATAATAGTAAAGAATTAGTATTGATTTTTAAAAGTCTGGTAATAGTCTTGTGGCTGTATTTTCTAAAAAGCCTAGTTTTTTAAGAGATCATCTAAAATATTTAAGGATGTAATGGTATGATGCTTGGAATTTACTTCAAAATATTCATGCGGTAGTAGATATGGATGAAATGAAACATATTTGGTTACATATTTATAATTGTTAGTGGCGGATGAATTGAATTTTTAAAAACGTTCTATCAGGGCCGGTCACAGTGGCTTATGCTTGTAATCCCAGCACTTTGGGAGGCTAAGGTGGGCAGATCACCTGAGGTCAGGAGTTCAAGACCAGCCTGACCAACATGGTGAAACCTCGTCTCTACTAAAAATACAAAAATTAGCTGGGCGTGGTGGTACATGCCTGTAATCCTAGCTACTCAGAAGGCTGAGGCAGGAGAATCACTTGGACTTGGGAGGTGGAGGTTGCAGTGAGTCAAGATTGTGCCACTGCATTCTAGCCTGGTCAACAGAGTAAGACTCTGTCTCAAAGAAAAAAAAATGTTCTGTCAGGTTTTAAAAATTACTCTATCCATGTTAGAAAATTTCTATCTGCATTTTAGAAAATTTTCATAAAACAAAGTGCAAAAAGACATTATGTACGTTGTGGTCATATGTTTATGTACATACAACCTCCTCTTTGAAATTTAGCACAAAAATATTTACAAAGAAATGTTAAGAGCTGTATACAGATAAACATAAAGACAGTCTGAAATATACTCCAGACCCTTAAATAGTTCCCTCTCCTAGTGAGATATGGTCAACTATTTTATAAACTGAATATGTTTGGATGGTCTGAATATGTTTGGATGGTCTGATTTTTGTTAGAACTAATAAATATGGTCCATATTCAGTTTATAAAATAGTTGACCATGTCTCACACTTTATTGCACAGCCAACCTGAATATTAAGGATTTTTAAAATAATTGAATGTTTATTGAATATTTTAAAAATAATACAAATACATATCTACATATACATATATACACATGATGTGAGTTAAAAATGACTGTGTCACTTTTCATGTACAGATATGTATTAGTCCGTTTTCATGCTGCTGATAAAAACATACCCAAGACTGGGCAATATACAAAGAAAGAGGTTTAATGAACTTACAGTTCCACGTGGTTAGGGAAGCCTCATAATCATGGCAGAAGGTGACAGGTACGTCTCACATGGCAGCCGACGAAAAGAGAGCTTGTACAGGGAAACTCCCCTTTTTAAAACCATTAGATCTCATGAGATTTATTCACTATCATGAGAACAGCACAGGAAAGACCTACCCCCATGATTCAGTTACCTCCCTCTGGGTCTTTCCCACAATATGTGGGAATTCAAGATGAGATTTGGGTGGGACATAGCCAAACCATGTCATTTGCCCCTAGCCCCTCCCAAATCTTATATCCTAACATTTCAAAACCAGTCATGCCTTCCCAACAATCCCCCAAAGTCTTAACTAATTTCAGCGTTAACTCAAAAGTCCACAGTCCAAAATCTCATCCAAGATAAGGCAAGTCCCTTTTGCCTATGAGTCTGTAAAATCAAAAGCAGGTTAGTTACTTCCTAGATACAATAGGGGTACAGGCATTGGGTAAATACAGTCATTCCAAAGGGGAGACATTGACCAAAACAAAGGGGCTACAGGCCCCATGCAATGTAATCCAGCAGGGCAGTCAAATCTTAAAGCTCCAAAATGATCTCCTTTGACTCCATGTCTCACCTCCAGATCATGCTGATGCAAGAGGTGGGCTCCCACAGTCTTGGGCAGCTTCACCCCTATAGTTTTGCAGGGTATAGCCCCACTCCTGGCTGCTTTCAGGGGCTGGCGTTGAGTGTCTGCGGCTTTTCCAGGTGCACAGTGCAAGATGTCAGTGGATCTATCATTCTGGGGTCTGGAGAGCAGTGGCCCTCTTCTCACAACTCCATTAGGTGATGGTCCAGCAGGGATTCTGTTTGGGGGCTCCGACTCCACATTTCCCTTACACACTGCCCTAGCAGAGGTTCTCTATAAGAGCCCAGCCCCTGCAGCAAAATTCTGCCTGGGCATCCAGGTGTTTCCCATACATCCTCTGAAATCTAGGCAGAGATTCCCAAACCTCAGTTCTTGACTTTTGTGCACCCACAGGCTCAACACCACATGGAAGCTGCCAAGGCTTGGGGCCTCCACCCTCTGAAGCGATAGCTGGAGCTGTACCTTGGCCCCTTTTAGTCACAGCTGGAATGGCTGGGACACAGGGCACCAAGTCCCTAGACTGCACATAGCAGAGGGACCCTGGGCCCGGCCCAAGAAACTATTTTTTCTTCTTAAACTCGGGCCTGTGATGCGAGGGGCTGCCACAAAGGTCTCTGACATGCCCTACTGATGTTTTCCCCATTTTCTTGGTGATTAACATTCAGCTCCTCGTTAGTTATGCAAATTTCTGTAGCTGGCTTGAATTTCTCCTAAGAAAATGGAATTTTATTTTCTATCACATTGTAAGACTGCATATTTTTGAAACTTTTATGCTCTTTTAAAACTGAATGCCTGAGCCAGGCACAGTGGCTCAAGCCTATAATCCCAGCACTTCAGGAGACCGAGGTGGGCGAATCACGAGGTCAAGATATTGAAACCGTCCTGGCCAACATGGTGAAACTCTTCTTTACTAAAAATACAGAAATTAGCTGGGCATGAAGGCACATGCCTGTAGTCCCAGCTGCTGGGGAGGCTGAGGCAGGAGAATCACTTGAACCCAGGAGGCAGAGGTTGCAATGAGCTGAGATTGCACCATGCACTCCACGATAAAGTGAAACTCTCTCTCAAGAAAAGAGAAAAACTGAATGCCTTTAACAGCACCCAAATCACGTCTTGAATCTTTTGCTGCTGAGAAATTTCTTCTGCCAGATACTCTAAGTTATCTCTCTCAAGTTCAAAGTTCCTCAGGGGCAAAATGCTACCCGTCTCTTTGCTTAAAACATAATAGGAGTCGCCTTTGCTCCAATTTCCAACAAGTTCCTCATTTCCATTTGAGATTACCTCAGCCTGGGCCTTATTATCCATATTGCTGTCAACATTTTGGGCAAAGCCATTCAACAAGTCTCTAGGAAATTCCAAACTTTGTTACATTTTCCTGTCTTCTGAGCCTTCCAAAGTGTTCCAACCCCTGTCTGTTACCCAGGTCCAAAGTTGCTTCCACACTTTCGGGTATCTAGAGCAGCACCCGACTCGACTGGTATCAATTTACTGTATTAGTCCATTTTCACGCTGCTGATAAAGACATACCCAAGACTGGGCAATTTATTTATTTGTTTATTTTAAAAAGAGGCTTAATAGACTTACAAATTCACGTGGCTGGGGAAGCCTCACAATCATGGCAGAAGGTGAAAAGCATGTCTCACATGGCAGTAGACAAGAGAAGAGAGCTTGTGCAGAGCTTAAAACCATCAGATATCGTGAGACTTATTCACTAGCATGAGAACGGCATGGGAAAGGCCTACGCCCGTGATTCAGTTACATCCCACCAGGTCCCTTCCACAACACGTGAGAATTCAAGATGAGATTTGGTGGGGGGACACAGCCAAACCATATCAGGTGTAAGAGAGTTATCGTTTCCTTTTAATTTATTCTCATTCTCTTAGTTTAAGTCACTGAAAAATCATCTATGTTTTAGGTGGTTTACTCCCTTTTCTCACGGAATCTAGTGGTAAAAGCTTATAACATTCTGTGTATTTAGGGCAGGGTTTCCAATATTAAAACCTAAAAATATATTTGTATTAATTATTTTCAAGGTTGTTTAATCTCTATTTTATTAGAAAAAAAATGTTTCTATTAAATGTAACCTATAGGGAAACCTCATCTATGAAGAAGTCATTATCTAGAAAGTTTACTTAGCTGATCATTTGGTACAATGCTGAAAAAAGGAAAAGCCTCAGATTAATCAAGTAAAATTACATAGGGAATTCACTCAGAGGCTTTGTATTTTTATCAAATAGTTCTAATAAGGTAGTCTTATGATGAGATTTCTAGATTCACATCAAATTAGGATGGAAAGGACTTACTAGGGACAAACATACTACTATTGAGAGGTTCTAATGGGTAACTCTTTAACAAAGGACAAAACCACATAAGTGGAAATGAAAGAAACAAGGAAGAAATGATGAAAACAAGTGAGACAGAAGAAAGGGAGTAAGAAAGGAAGGAAAAAAAGAATGTGATACATAATTCCTGTGCATGGTTTTGCAGTTTTACTAGGAATGTATGTGTCCATACACTATATATATATATAGCTTAAAGTTTTCATTATCTTTTATTTGTATAGCTATACAAGTTATTCTTCCTATAAAAAACAAATATTACAGACTACCTTAATTCTGCCTCTCTTCAGAGATGTAAACATAGTTACATGCGTGTTCTTTTTAACCTTTTCTGTACTTTATATGTGGTTTATAAAAACGACAAAGCATAAATTCTTTGCGTACTGTTCCTAACTTGCATTTTTCTCTTCTTCCACTTAATGATATGTCTAGGAGCTTTATCGTGTCAGTATAGAAAGCTCTACTATAACCCTATTTTTTTAACCTACTGTAGAAGTAATTTATGGTTTATCATTTATTTTGTCATTCTCAACTGATGGATTTGTTTTAGGTTGCTTTCATATTTCTCATCTTTATAAACAATGGTGTTTTGAACCCCTTTGAGTTCATCTTTATTTTTCTAAGGTAAGTACTAGAAACCAGAATTGCTGGGCCATTGGACATGCATATGTTGAGTGTTTCTTCATCAGCTTGCACCCTCCACATTGACTTTACCATATTATACTCTTCATCTTGCTAATGATTATTTACCTTTTCTTCTTCTTCTTCATAGGGTTTACTAGCATTGGGCATCAGTAAGTCTGTTCAAACACCAGATCCTTCTCATCCGTAAGGACATTGCCTTATTTTGTTTTTGTTTGTTTTGGCGACAAGTCATTGAAATAAAAAATTTCAGAAATCTGCAATTTATATACCTGCAGTTTGTTAAAGATTTGGTCATTTCTTCCACTGTAGTATCTAAAATGCAGAACTCACTACTGTGTCAAAGTAAATTCAAGGTATAATTTGAAAATGGAATTATTTTTATGCTTTGCAGCACAGCATGGAGATCTTATTTTCTTCATATTTGATAATAAAGCACATATTTTAATCTTAGAGGTCTGTTTTATTTTGGTCCAAGGAAACATATATTCTAGATTTAGACTCATAGGCTGCCCAATCTAAAATTTTGGTAACTTCTATTACATACACATTTACTTTGGTCCTGTTTGTGATTAACAAAATTGTATTTTGTTAATATTTCAGAATTATTTATTTGTAAAATGAGTATACTTTTTAGAATGTATTATTTTGAATCATAGCCATTATTTGATGCAGAGATTTTTTTTCTATTGCTTCTATTAACGTAACCATCTAAAACTTTGAATTCCACATGCATCATTTTAAGACCAGTTTCAGTAACAGAATTTGATAAATCTTAAGGCCAAAAAAATGCAGTTTTATTTCTGTAAAGGCATCTACCTCTGTTCTTTAGAAATGCCTTTCTTTCCTTGAAAGCGATACTACTGTTTTCCTATAAATGATATACTTGAATGTTTTATAACTGTCAGTAAGCTAATATAGAGAATAGTTCTCTAGTATGTTAATTACACATCATTACAGTGTTCTGCCATCTTAAGAAATAATTTTTTTCTTGGCCAGTTTTATATATGAAAGATTTTTAAAAAGAAGGTAAAAATTTTAAATTTTAGGTTGTGAAGATTTCTTCTCAAGGTATTTTTATAGTCTACTTTAGCGCTGCCCAACAGAATTTTCTGCGATTGTGAAATGTTCTGTATCTGTCCAGTATGGTAGTAGCTAACTAACTACATGTAGCTGTTGAGCACTTGAAATGTGGCTAGTGCAACTGAAGAACTAAATTTTAAACTACATTTAGTATTTATTTATTTAAATTTAAATTGCCACGTGGCTGGTGGCTCATCATATCAGACAGTTTAGGTCTGCATAATTAAAATTTTCAATAAGAATTAATAGTTTCTTGAAATCACCTAAAGTATAAGTAATGCCACTTATTTTAGATATTAATTTACTTTAACTTAAATAACTATATATTCTGTATTACTTTCGGGGGAAACTTTAGAAGAAAGTAAATTTTTCTGAGTGAGCTGTCACATTGTCACATTTCTAAACTGGAAATTCCCTGTGACAGGATTACATCTTTGCAAAAAGGAATTCCAAGAGCAGTTTGATTAAGAATTCTTGTTTTAATTTGTATTTCTCAGAAGAGTGCCACTGAGTTTTGAGTTTGGAACTAAATTTTCCAGGAAATGTTTTTATTAATGAGTGATTTTTTTCCTCCTCTAGTATGTTATTAGTATATTTTTGAACACCTTTAATACTAAGTATTGTGTCAGTTCTTACAATAATACAAAATAATGTACATACTGATGAAGCATGCTTGAAAAATAATTGAGATTTTAACACCATGAAAACACCCAGAAAACTGAAGATCTTAGTTCTAGTAATAGATGAAAGTTGCTGTGTGCTAACCTGTTCAGAACTAGCAATATATTATGTGTTGTAAACTTCTGTATCCAGCATCAAGTTATAGGTAATATAAATCATAGACTGGCTGCACAAAAAGATGAAAATATTCAATTAAAAGCTGCATTACAAGGAAATTTAAATGTTATCCTGTTCATTAAACATCTGAATGCATTTTTAAAAAGATTAATTTTACCAGGATTTGTGGTACATAACAGTAAAGTAGCTCTCTAAATCAAAACAGGCTATTTGGAAAAGAGATTAGAAGATACCTGAATTAAATGGTATTCACTTTATTTTTATGTATTTTCAAAGATCTTACAGGTTTTTTCCACTTTACATATTGCTTTTCAAGCTTAGCACTTACATCTTAATATAAAATTATAACATCTTGATATACTGAGTCTTTTTCATTGACCTATTAAGCTTATATTTTTAAAGGAAACCATGCGTATTTCTTGCAAACTATATTCTTTTCTATTTTTCAGGTACGGATTTTCGAATATGCGCTATATTTCTTCACTAATTAGTGGTGTTGGTATTTTCATGATGGGTGCAGGACTATCTTGGTACCATGGAGTCATGGGATTGCTTCATCCTCAACCAATAGAATCCCTTCTATGGGTAATCCTCCTTTTTCTTTCCAGTTTTGAAGTCTTATGACGTAGTGATTGTGTACAACAGAAGGCCTTTGTCATATTGGTGTTAAAGAATGACGTACACCTTCTTGACTGTGTAATATAGGATTATGTATCTGTAGTTTATTTTTTAGAATGTGACTGGACATAACGTCTAAATCCATAAGATTCAATGATGTTGAACAAGGTCTCTGGAGGTACCAATTATCAAACCCTGCCTCCTTGGTTAAAATCTTGGGCAGTTGCATTAATTTCTCCAGTTACTGTTGAGGAATAAGAAAACCCTCTGTTCACTTTTGGTCCCAAGAAGAGTCTCATTTCAATAATTAAAATATCCAGTCCCATGTAATAGAAAGCCTGCACTGGGGGAACAGGAGGATGGCAGGATGATCACCCGTATGATCCCCTCTAGGGCTCTGCTCCTCTCTCCTATTCCCTAGGCAGTGTTGAAGGTTGGGATAGGGGATAAAATCATAGTACTTTATTGACTACACTGTTATTTTGCACTGGTTTCCTCTGGCCTTTGTAGATGTTTAAAGCTGTCTTCCCCCCCGCCCCCCATGGGCACTTCTTGGAGATTACCCTGCTTGGCTGCTCTGGCTATGGCTGCCCAAATTGGTCACGTAGCCTACCCCTCAGCTCTGCATCTCATGGTGTGGTTCCAGACAGTGCTGAAGTTGTCTTGCATTTGGAAAGAATGTCCTTTGAGCAGTTGATCTCCTTATAAAAGACTCTTAGGGACCTGTGTGTTAAAACAGACATCTGTAACATACTTTCCATGGGAGTGCAGGTTTTTTTTTTTTTTTAAGTCAAGTCCAGTGATCTACTCTGCTGATAATAGGCAATATCAGTTAGTAGACTTGCATATGGATGTATCACTCAGGTATGCATCAGATAGTTTGCTGTGATACCCAATATCCAGGCGGCACACATCAAGCTTACTGAGCAGTTTTAGCAGCTCAACAGCTTTCACCAAAGAAATCTTCACTTTTGGCCTCCTCAACCTCTTCTTCTTATATGGTCTAGAGGATGTGAAGTTAGCATGTAGTCTAGTGGGTAGAGGCCCCAGGCTTGGGCTACCTTCTGTGCAAGGCCTGAATAGATGGTGTAACACCTCTTTTGGAATGTGGGGATATTTTTACCTGTTTTCTTCTGTATTTTGGGTTGTAGTCGGAACTAGACAGAATCAGTCTGTCTAGTTCTTTAATATCCTGTTATATCATGCAAATTTACTTAATAACAAGCCCATTAAACTAAGCTTATTTGTTATTCTCTAGTTTCCTATAGTTTTGATTGACTAGTTTTTTACCATAATACATTTCATATAATTAAAACAAACAAATGTATTTCCTCCATTCTGAAAAGATTTGGCCACATTATGGGTACTTCATTGTCCTAGCAGTCTTCTGATTTGTACAGCATCACTTTACAGAGGCAAACCAGTCTCTGGAGTTAGAGATTAGGTAATTAGTTAAATTTTCAGTTGTGGATAAGTTTTAAAACTTATAAACGCTCTTGTGTCTTTCATTAACAAAATGGGTTTCCATTAGACTATGGCCCTGTTTAAAATAGTGTTGGACTGGGTTCAAAGTTTTCAAACATCTATTTTAGGAAAGCCTAGGGTTCTAAACTTTGTTGAAAATTCTGTAGATGTTTGGTTCATATTTCATTAAAATAAAATTGTGTTGGTAGGTTAACTCTTTTTTTTTTTCACCTAAAAAAAAAAATTAAAGCTTTTGTTGCCATCTTTAATTGAAGTGTGTCCTGGGATTACAGGGAATGTGGTGTCATACACAAAAAATTGGTTACTGTTTATAACTACTTATCTTTCTGAATCAGGATTTTCTTGATATTAGGCATCTGAGTAAAATCCAGAAATTACTTGAGTTTGGTGTGGCTCTTCTGTATCTGGTGTCCACAACCCCGATGTCAGATATTTGTGTTCATATCTCATTGTCCTCATCTGAGTTGTTTCCCATTAGTAACCTTATTGTCTGGCTTAGACTTGAGTTTATGTTTTTGTTTTAGACATTACAGACTTTATATATGAACAATTGTGATTGCAAGTACTTAATGTATGCTTTATTTTAATATTTCTTTCCTAGGCCTATTGTATTTTAGCAGGATCATTATTATCTGAAGGAGGTATGTACTGTCGCAAAGTATGTCTCTATCCTTAATTTAGTAATATATATTCAGCTGTCCATTATTATAGTTTGCTAAGTTCTGTTGATTAAAGAAAAGTAAGTGTGGGAATAGGCATCTAAGCTTTCTCTACTTTTAGGGAGTAAAGTCTTTGTATAATGTACTGTGGTTGTTCCTATAATGGATAGCTGTGGGGGTGTGTATAAGTATGCCCTGCCATGGGATGTCATCCTGGCCAGGGCTTATTTCTTCTTGTGTCCTGAGCTGCTAGGACAGGCTCAAGTAGGTGATAATCAGACAGATGCAGGACAATAACTGATGTGGTATGAAAGCACTCAGCAAGCCCACCATATTTGTTGTTATCTTTGAACTCTGTGGTAAGAGGTGTTCCTTACAATTTTCACTTTGCAAACATTATTCCTTGATTGAACTCACTACCACTACTATTGCCGTTACTCAATGAGTCACTAAAAATTGGATAATTATTTTACTTCTTAAAAGGGAAAAGTATGTTTTATTTTTGAGTATCATAATACTCAAAACATTTGAAATGGAGTATAAAAATCATAACTGAACTGAACTTTTAAAAATCAGAGTTTAATAGTGTGAATCAGAAGAATCCTGGCTCTTGTCATACAAATATTTCAAAGTGTTTGAAATATATAGCTATAGAAGCATGATGAGAGAACTGTTAATATCAGTATAAAACTGCCTGATTCACTGCTGTACTCATGTTTACTTCTGAAACACTTTAACTTTCTATATATAATGTTCTCTTCATCTCTTTTAAAAATTAATATTATTTTTAATTGACAGATTTTAATTGTATATGTTTATTGGGCCCCTCACCTTTGAAAGTCTATAAAATAGTTATAATACCACCTGCCTCAAAAGACTGGGAGGCTCAAAAGTGATTGTGGCTAGTGTGGTGCTGCCAAATAGAAACTCTTTAATAAACTAAGGCTGTTGTTATTAGCAGTTATATTTAGTTGTTATGGTTTAGAATTATGGGTTCACTTTAGTATAATGATTAATTAATAATCACTAGTTAACATAGAACTTTCCCTTATTGCCAACCCTAGTTTTAAAATGTTGTGCCTATTTGTTTATCTTTTGAGATGCCGTCTTTAAAGTTTGGAGGCATGAAGTTTCTGTCTTGCTGATATGAATGCTTTTCTTTTAGCAACACTTCTTGTTGCTGTAAATGAACTTCGTAGGAGTGCTCGGGCCAAGGGAATGTCATTTTACAAATATGGTATGTATTTTAGAAATCAGGTGTTTGTTTCACCTCTTTTATTTGCTTAAAGTTATTTAGTACTATTATTGCTTTGTTCCTAACAGATATGTACAAAATATATCTGAATATTGTCCCTATGCGGCTCTTACATATCCTTCATCCCTCATTAAAATGTAGTGTAGAAATTTGAACATGGATGCCTTATATTTGGATTTGACTTAAGTGAACTAAGTAAGGTATTTCTTTATATAGCTATATAACTTGAGAAAGTAATTTGACTTTAGGTATCAGTTATTGTTGACATTTAAACCAGGAAATTATGTTTGCATTGAACAAGGTTTTGAAAATCATGATCTCTCATACACTTTTTTAAATCTTAATTTATATCTTGATTTTTTAAAATGGATACTTATTAAAATGTTACCTGATAGTATCAAGTTAAGATTTTAGAAATTTTCTTTTCTTGTCTCTTCCCCAATGACTAAGTAATGGAAAGTCGTGATCCTAGTACAAATGTTATATTATTGGAGGATACTGCTGCAGTCTTGGGAGTTATAATAGCAGCCACTTGCATGGGCCTTACTTCTATAACAGGTAAATATTTCCTAAATTATAGGTGATTTATTTGTCTTACTTAAATAATTCTCTAATATGTGGGAATTTTCTCTTATATTGTTGAATAATATTAAACCAATAAATTGTTAAATATTAATTCCATACTGATCATTGACTTGTATAAGACATTTGGTCAGCAAAAGTATTCAGGTTTATTTGAATTAAAAATGTCTGTAAATTAGAAATAAGGAAGGCTGTTAGTACAGGATATCTGTAATACTGTAAGTCTTTCTAGCTGTGACTTAAAAAATTGTGCAATCACTCTGAACTTTTTATTTATATATTGAAAGTGTAGATAATATTTGCCTTGGTAACCTAATAGGTTTATTAAGAAAATATGAGAGCTTTAATGAACTCTAAAGGTCCAAACAAATATACAGTAGGCCCTCAGATAACATTGTTTTCTTCAACTTGATTTTGTTATAACATTGTTGAGAAAAAAAATCAGTTCCTAACTGGGGCCACCATCTCCGTGGAGTTTGCTCATTCTTTCTTTATCTGCGTGGGTTTTCTTCAGGCACTCTGTAACTTCCTCCCACATCACAATGCTGTGCTTGTTCAGTAAAATGGGGTGTCTAAATAGTCCCAGTCTAAGTGAGTGTGGGGGTGTATGTAAGTGTGCCCTGCCATGGGATGGCATCCTGGCCAGGGCTGATTAGGATACACTCAATTAGGTGATAATCAGACAGATGCAGGACAGTAACTGATGTACGAAAGCGCTCTGCAAGCCCACATCTTTGTGATTATTTTTGAATTATGTGGTGGTAAGAAGTGTTCCTTATAATTTTCACTTTGCAAACATTTATTCCTTGATTTAACCCAGCACTACCATTACTGCCAGTACTCACTGATTTGCCAAAAATTGGGTAAATAATTATTTTATATAGTTTTTGTTAAATTTTTAAAAATGTGTATGTAGCTCACATTTATTTCAGTGTTCAATATTAGACACGTTTTGGGTCTTAGAAGTTCAGTGATGTTTTTGTGACCAGAAATATGCCAGAGGAACTTAACACATGTTTGTATCAGTTAGCTTATGGTAAAATTGGTTTTGTTATATGTTGTTTCCTGTAAAGTCACAGTTTCTGAGAACCTGTTGACAACATAAGTGAGGACTTACTGTATATTGTGACTCTTGTTGATTTGTCTTTTTCCACCCTTATTGCCAATGATAACTCCTGTTACCTTCCTATTTCTTTAACTCTAAGTTGGTTCTGTCTTCATTTTGGTAGCGAATTAAGTGTTTTAAGGGCGCTACAATATAGGTAAATGAAAAGACAAAATCTATTTAATTTTATTTTCTAAAGCAAAAGAACCATTTCACATGAAAAGACTCAAGATATGAAGTTGGAATTCTCTTGGAAAGGAACTTCTTCCATTCTTCTCTATTTGTCCTTACATATTAAAAATAATTTTAAGTGACAGGCTTCCACAGTTCTGCAATGTTTCTTCAAATAGTCTGAAATATGAACACTTCTTTCTCATTCTGAGTGTGCATGTTAAGACCAAACCAGCACTCTCTGACGTTTACTGTGATCCAAAATATTTGTAAAAGTGTTGATTGTTTTTCTGGTTGACCATATAGTTTTACTGTTTTTGAGCACAAATTATTAGCAAAATTTTAGGCTTAAGAAAAGTGTGACTTGATGCAGAAGCCAACTTTGAATAATTTATTTTATTTTACATAATAATAGAAACCAATCAAATCAAACTTACAAAAATATGTATTTTAATGAATTAAATTTTACTTAATTAGCTAATTTATTCAAATTAAATTAAATGGCATGCCAAGAAATAAAAGTTTTCTTAAAAAAGGTATTTTCTTTCAGCTAATACTCCTGTGATTTCTGTAAGAGTACATAAATGTACACATTTAAATAAAAAATAACTCTTTAAATTCGGATTTCTAAAGAGCAGTATTTGATTTTGAACTCTATAATTACAAAACTTCTAATGGATAATGTTTTACAAGTGTATCATTTTTAGCACTTAGTATAGATAAACAAGTGTGCTTTTTAGTGTTACAGCTTAGCAAAATGTATGTTTTATCAAGCATTTAAAGAGTTAAATATAATATTGATGACATTTCATCTTTAGAATAAAAAGACTTCTAGTCATGAAAGCTATGTGTAAAATCTATTATAAAAATTTTAAATGTATTTATTAGTATCAGTTATATAAATACTACCTATACATTCATAGATGATAAACCAGCCTTTCTCATTGGTTCTGGGAGAGAAGCCCTAACAACCTAAGGCAAACATTAGCATCAGAATCACCTGAAGTGCTTGGGGAAACACAGAATGTGAAAACCCACATCCAGAATTTTTGATTCAGAAGGCCTGAAATGAGGCCTGAGAATTTGCTTTTCTACCAAGTTTTCAAGTGATGCTGCTGGTCCAGGAACCACACTTTGAGAACCATCACCTTGAGGCACCTATGGCATGTAATGAGTTAACTTCTCTACTTTGTATCTAAAATGATACCAGCTATATATCATCATTGATTGGATGAGAAGAGTCACCCATATTATTTTCTGTAGGGCTTAATTCTCTTACAGAACATTAGTAGGAAGAAGACACAGAAAATGGTTTCTTTCAGCTTTTGATTTCACTGTTATTTTTGTCTATCTGGTATAGGAAAAGTGCTATTGATGTATCTAAAAGAAATGGACTCTTCATTATGTCATTTTTTGGTTATGGTATTTCTAATCTGAATGTGCTCTGAAACTTCACATATGTAATGACAAATTACAAGTCAGAGATCTTAAACAATTAAGTCACATAATATTCTTATGTAATATGGAGCAAGTTATAGCATCCTCATTTTGTAGTATACTGAAGTTAGTAGTAGTCATTAAAAGAAGCAATTAAAGAAATTAGGACTAAATTTCAAGTGACTTGATTTACTAGTTCTGGTTCTTTGCTCTCTATAAACTTCACTGAAATAATAGAAAATGTTAATTTACTGATTTTTTTAATGTGCTTTATTTAGGCAATCCACTGTATGACAGCCTAGGTTCTTTGGGTGTGGGCACCCTATTAGGTGTGGTCTCAGCATTCCTCATCTACACTAATACAGAAGCACTCTTAGGGCGGTCCATCCAGCCAGAACAAGTACAGCGGCTCACTGAACTCCTGGAGAATGACCCATCAGTAAGGTCAGCCTTATTCTGGTAATCCTGTTAAGGCTTACAAAAACATATTAAAAAACAGAAATGCTTGGTTTATAAAAACTTCCAGAGAAAGTTTTGGATTCCTGGTCATCAGAACTTTTTAATATTTTACTTTTCAGAATTATAATCTTGGAAGAAAGAATACACTTAGGAAACTCCTTATAAGTTTCCTTTTAAATTTTGTATATTTCTGAGTTTTAGAATAAGGAACTGTCAGATGATATAATGAGAATAGAAGTTTGCGAAGTAGTTGCCTTCTTAATGTGGACATAATGTGGAACCTGTAGAGTTGCCTTATGTTTGCATTGCAATTACAAATTGAACATAATAAATTCAAAAATATTTTTATTCATTGGGAAATGATTACCAAGTTAAATATAATTTATATTTATTTTGAAAATAGACTCTTTGTTTTAGCTTATTTTAAATAGTTTTCTTATAATCTTTCTCTTTTAAATTATATAAAACTAAGGAACTGGAGACAGGGGATAATCCGCAGAAGCGATGTAGAATTCTAGTAGTGCTTTTCAGTGAAATTCCAGCAGCATTGTGGTTTTATAATGCAGTGAAAGAACAAACCTTTAAAAACCCAATTTTCTACTAACTCACCCTATATTTTTTTCAAACCTTAAGAAAATGTTTTGTGTTATACTTGACATATTTAAATCTTTTTAAAATGACCCGTATATCTGAACTAGTAAAACATATTAATGATTACTAGATTTATATTTTATGCACTATATGTTTAATCTTGAAAAGTAACTATCTCATTGGAACAAGATTAGAAGTTGAGAGATGGGCACAGTGGCACGCGCCTATAGTTCCAGCTACTCGGGAGGCTGAGGCAGGAGGATCACTTGAGGCCAGGAGTTTGAGACTTAAGTCTTCTACTTATAGTATTCAATGATCATGTCTGTGAATACCACAGCACTATAGCCTGGGCAGCTGAGCAGTCTTAAAGTCAGTATTAGAGTTAGTAACATAATGCGAGATAATCCAAATTAATATCCTTCCGTGGTGATGTTTTTGTCCGGTTTTGGTATTAAGACAATACTGGCTGCAGAGAATGAGTTGGGAAGTGTTCTCTCCTATTTTTTTGGAAGAGTTTGTGAATAATTGATGTTAGCTTCTTTAAATGGTAGAATTCAGCTATCTGGATGTGGGCTTTGCTGTGTGGGTAGTTTTTTATTAGTAATTCTATCTCTTGTTATGGATCTGTTCAGATGGTCTGTTTTTTCTTGACCTAAAAGTTTAAGTAGTTTGTATTCTAGGAATTGTCTTTTACTTCTAAATTACCTAATTTGCTGGTATATGGCTATTTATAATATTCCTTTGTAATCCATTTTATTTCTCTAGTGTTGATACTGATGTCTCATCTTTCATTTCTGTAATTTGAATCTTCTCTTGGTCAGTTTGGCTAAAGGTTTGTTCATTTTCTTGATTTTTCTAAACAACCAGCTTATGGTTTAATTGACTTTCTCTATTTTTTTTCTATTTTCCTTTTCATGAATTTCTGCTTTAATCTTTATTATTTTATTCCTTCTGCTTGCTTTCAGGTTAGCTTGCTCTTTTTCCAGTGTCTTAAGGTTAAGCTTTTAATTTGATGTTTCTTCTTTTTTAAAATAGACAATTATAGCTACGAATTTTCCTTTAAGTATTGCACTCTATACATTTTGGTGTATTGTGCCATGTTCATTCATCTACCAGTATTTTCTGATTTCTTTTTTTCTTTTCAGTTATTTAGGGGAGTATGTTGCTTAATTTTTACGTATTTGCAAGTTTCACAGATTTCTTTCCATTATTGATTTATTATTTTGTTCTATTATGGTCTAAGAATATATATTATTTCTGTCCTTTTAAATTTACTGAGGTTTGTTTTATGGCCTTACATGTAGTCCATCTTGGATAATATTCATGAGTACTTACAAGAAAATATATTCTGCTGTTGTTCTGTAGAGTGTTCTGTAGATGTTTGTTACGTCTAATTGGTTTATAGTGTTCAAGACTGCAATTTTTCTAATGATCTTCTTGTCCTCTTGTTTTATCCTTTTTTTTTTTCTTTTTAAGATGGAGTTTTGCTCTTGTCGCCCATGCTGGAGTGCAGTGGTGCAGTCTTGGCTCACTGCAACCTCCGCCTCCTGGCCTCACCCCCCAAAGTAGCCGGCATTACAGGCACTCGCCTCCATGCTCAGCTAATTTTTGTATTTTTAGTAGAGACTGGGTTTTACCTTGTTGGCGAGGCTGGTCTCAAACTCCTGACCTCAGGTGATCCACCCACCTTGGCTTCCCAAAGTGCTGGGTATGAACACTGCACTCAGCCTCTATCCATTAATCGAAAGTATTGAAGTCTCTAGTTATTGTTGTTGAATTATCTGTTTCTCCCTTCATTTCTTCTCAGTTTTGTCATCACATATTTTGGTGCTCTGTTGTTGGTACATGTATGTTTATAATTTTGCATATATTGTTTAATAAGCAATGTCTAAAAAAAGAGCTACAAACTGAAAGACTGGCAAATTCGAAATTTTCTGGAAGAGTGAAGACTATGTACTAAATTATTGGAAAAAATACATGCTAGTAATCCAGAAAATTTATGCAATTTTTTAAACAGTGTATTAGTTACCTACTGCTGTGTGACAAATTGGCCCAAAACTTAGTGGTTTAAACAACATATTAACATCTTACAGTTTCTGTGAGTCAGGAATCAGGGCATAGCTTATCTGAGTCTTCTATTTCAAGGTTTCTCACAGACTGTAATCAAGGTGTTGACTGGGATTATGGTCGTCTCCTGGGGAAGGGGTTGCTTCTAACCTTATTCACATGATTGTTGGCAAGATTTAGCTCCTTGCCACATGGGCCTCTTCAACATGGCAGCTTGCTTAATCAAAGAGTACAAGCTGATAAGGCAATAGAGAGTGAGTGTAAACAAGACAAAAGTCATAGATTAGTCACCTGGTCTTGGAAATGACATCTCATCACTTTGTCTTATTTGGTAGGTCTAGCCCACATTCAGGGAGAAGGGTTCACACGAGGGCTTGCGTATAGCAGGCAGGGATTGATCATTGGGAGCCATATGAGAAGCTGCCTGTCCCAAACGGTTATCTGTCTGTAGTTAGTTATGTGTAAGAACATAAGGAAAAAGTATGTCTAAATATATTTATTAGTTGCTACTTACATATATCAGCCAAATAATGAAATTTATTAATATTCTGTGAAGACTAAAGTAGAAGTGCTTTTTAAAAATGAATAAATATGTTCTGTTACCAGGAGAGGAAAAAAAAAGAATAAATGATATAGCCTCCTGCCAATCTGAACAAGTTTTGTTTCACTTGAGCACATGTAACTTTATAAATATTAAAACATCAATTCTTGTTTCACCCTTGATGGTTGATTAAAATATAGCTTCATTATATGGATAAAAAAATTAGTACTCAGTGTTTAGTAACCTCCTCAGGATCTTTCAGAAATTAGAGTCTAATGTTTTAAGAACACTTGGAGTCTTACCTAGGATTGTTTTTCTAGTAGATCTCTATGTCCTCAGAATTCAGAGTGTTTAGTTATATATGCTGTACAGAAAAGATCTTACGGTGATCACTGTAGAAAGAAGAGAATTTCTCAACAGTTCCTAGGCAAGGTTGATTCCTGAGGGTTAGGGCAGGAAGGATGAAAAGTAGTTATGCTTGAGTATCTGCTTTCCTGTCTGGGAGGCAAAAGGGTATGATGCAAAGACCACTGGGCTTGGGTATCTGAAGAGCTGGGCTGGGGAGTCCCGGTCTGCTGTTTGCTAGTTGAATTACCTTGAGCAAGTCACTTATGCCCCTCTGGGATGGTTTTGTCATCTGTAAAATAAAGATGTCACTGTACCCACTTTATGAAAGCCATTCATTAAATGCCTGCCTTATAGTTTGTACTATAGTAAACATTTTATATATATATATATATATATATATAAGCTCATTGTTCCTCACATCAATCCCATGTGGCAGTTGTTATTAACCTCGTTCTAATAGAGATCGTCACAGCATTGTATGAAGACTTTTAAAGAAGCCAGTGAACATATACTTGGTTAGTATACTCTTATAAATTACTATTATAAATTAAAACAACTTTTTATATGGCATGTAGGAAATTGGTAAGTGGATATATGGAGACAAAGGCTCATGAAATAAAATGACATTTTAGAAAAGTGATTTAGAGTTAATTAATTTTTTTTTTTTTAAACAGTCTCATCCTGCCCAGGCTGGAGTGCAGTGGCACAATCTCAGCTCACTGCAACCTCCACATCCTGGGTTCAAGTGATTCTCTTGCCTCAGTCTCCGGAGTAGCTGGAATTACAGGCATGCACCACCACGCCCGGCTAATTTTTGTAGTTTTAGTAGACAGGATTTCACCATGATGGTTGGGCTGGTCTGGAACTCCTGACCTCAGGTGATCCACTCTCCTCGGCCTCCCAAAGTGCTGGGATTACAGGTGTGAGACACTGCGCCTAGCTGAGTTAATGAATTTTTAATACACAGGCTTTACAACTCTTATGTATACAAATTACCATAAAATAATATTTGTTAAATTTGCACCTTTCTGTGATATCATGCAAAAAAAAAAAAGCTAAATGGACAGCGGACCTTGGAAAATGATAAGTGGTACTTAACGTGAATATTCTGAAACCATCTTAGTCCATTTTTGTCACTAGTGGGGAAAAAAACAAGAATTCAAGACTTTGTGCTATTAAAGTGTATATATATATGTGTGTATGTATGTATAAATAAATCTGTATGCATTGTTATTGATTGCAGGGCAATTCATGATGTTAAAGCTACAGATCTGGGATTGGGTAAAGTAAGATTTAAGGCAGAAGTAGATTTTGATGGGCGAGTTGTTACAAGATCATATTTGGAAAAACAAGATTTTGACCAAATGTTGCAAGTAAGTTTATTTATTTATTATTTTCTTACATAACTGAGGGTTAGAAAAATACTTTTAAGGTAAACAAAATGAAATATTTTTAATAGGTCGTAAAGACACTTGAGCTCTCAACTTCTTAGGTTCCAAAATTTGACGGAGACCTTTTTATTTACTATGGAAGGGTTCAGAGGAGACAGCAGAAGAACAAACTTACTATTAAGTGCTTGCTATGTGCATTTAATCTTTTTACTCTAATTTACTCTCAACAACCCTGTTCTTTCAACAATGAAATAATATTTTTATTTTAACATATAGGGAAATTGAGACACCAAGAGTTTAAGTAGCTTACCTGAAGTTGCAGTGCCACAGAGATGAAGTCATATATGAATTTGGATCTGCCTGACTCCAGAATCCATTTTTTTCATTAAGAATAGTTTAACAGAATTTATAAAACAGAATATAATGAACAGCACAGAGGTTACGACTTGCTGCTACCAACTCTTTACATCTTGCTCTACAGTGTGTTTGCTTAAGGTCTTGAAGAAATCAATTACAATAACGGTTCAAGCCCCTATTTTCTGTTTCTAGATCTCATTCTTCTTCCATCCCTAGAATTAAACATTATGCTGAATTTGGTACCTGTCTTTTCCATTCAGATTGTTATACTTTTCAGCATTTTTAGTATAATATGTAACATTTTGAATGTTTAAAAATTGATATAAATGGTATCAAAGTATATGCAATGCTACAATCTGCATAAAACACATTTTTTAGTTTCCTCCATGTTAATTTATACATCTCAAGTCAATTTACTTTCATTGTTATAGAGTATTTCATCCTATGAATATGCTGTAATTTATTTATTTTGTCTCTAGTTAGAGACATTTATATTACTTCTGGTGTAAAATGATTAGAAATAATGCCATGATTGCATTCTCACATATTTCCTTGTTCACATATATGAAAGTTTCTTTAGTGTGGTGTATATATAGATAGCTAGATTTTAAATAGGTGGGCCATTGAATGTACTTACCTTCAACTTGCCTAGATCTTACCAAATTATTTTCCAAAGTGTGTCAATTTAACTTCCATCATTATATATCAAAGTTCTTTGTTCATAGTCTTACATGATTGTATTGTTAGAGTTTTAAAATTTTTGCCAGTTTGTCAGGTGTGAAATAGTATCTTGTTCTAGTTTTATTTCTTGGAGCATTGAGGTTAGTAAACATTGAAGTTCATTGACCAGTGGAGTTTCCTCTACATTGCTGCCTGATTTTTCATGATTTGTATTCTTACAGATTTGAAATACTCTTTACGTGGATATTATATTTATATAATATATTTATATAATAATTATATAAATTATACAAAGAATGTAATTCTTTGTATAAATGTAATTTATAAATTTACATTCTTTGTATAAATGTAATTCTTTTTTTCCAGTTTGTAACTTCCTTTTCTTTTTGTTGTTATACAAAAGATTTAATATGATTTTTAATTTTAATGTCAGATTTGTAATCTTTTCCCCTGTGCTTTTTATTCTTTTGCATGAAAAATCCTTCCATATCCCATTATCATAAAAATATCTTCTCTTCTAGTAGTTTTTTGGTTTGTTTTTTACCCTTGTATCTTTCATCCACTTTGAACTATTTGTTTAATAGTCTGAGATAGGTATTCAATTTTTTTTCTTATGGGAAAATAGTTATTCTAAAACTATTTATTGACTATGTTATCTCCCCAGTAATTTTGTAGTGCTACCTCTGTGTAGTATTGTACTCAATTTCCTTGATCTGAATCATTTTGGAAATAGGTAATCCATTGCCTGTGGCTTCAGGTTTAAAAAATATTCATTAAACTTAATGGCGTTTGTTATAAGATGTTTTTTTTTCTTTTTTTAAAGAGTCATAAGTGTACCAACTATGCTTAAAAAAATTATTTTCCTGTTTTCATTTTCTTTACAGGAAATTCAAGAAGTGAAAACTCCTGAAGAACTAGAGATCTTTATGCTTAAACATGGAGAAAATATTATTGATACTTTAGGAGCTGAAGTAGATAGACTTGAGAAGGAACTGAAAGTAAGATGTATTCATAAAAATAACGTAATGATAATGCCAGCAATTTTTTTGAGTACTTTCTCTACAGCAGACACCAAGTACATCCATCATATGCATGCTTTCACCTACTCAGTAACTCCATAATGTGTAGGTATTTATAAGCAAGAAAATGGGTTAAAGAATTGCATAATTTACCCAAGGAAATAGGGAAATTGTGATTTTAACCAGATTCTTTACTTTTAACACTATTCTGTACTGCCTGCTTAGTTTCTAAAATAGTCAAAGGGGTTTTTTGTTTGTTTGTCATTAAATAAGCAATTTCGAAGTTCCTAGAGAAAGATGAAAAGGAAACTTTAGACTCTGGTCAAAAGTTAGAAAAAATAGAATGTATATCTTGCTTTTAGTCCATTTGACATTGTTTTCTGTTTTCGTTTGTTTCTATTCAGTTGGAGGTTATTGTAATTTATTGGTTATGTTACAGAAATATTACCTGCTCCTGATCAGGTTGTCTTTTATAATGTCTCAGTGTTCTCAAATTGCCATTTATTGGCATTTGAATTCTGTTTGCAATGAATAAAAACTTGTAAATGACCTTTAATATATATAGTTTGTTGAAGGCTGTGCTTTTTCTTCAGTTGATATTGACCATTCTTTCATTTCGTAAAAAAATTGAAGGAAAAAATTCCTATCTCTACCTTACAAGTTTTTCTTTGAGAATCTGGATATCTGATTAGATTAAAAGAAGTACTTCAAATAAGATTTTGTTAATATTATAGTTCATGAGCTTTATCTGACATAATTTTTGAAGTTTATAAATGAGCATTTCTCAAATATTTTGGGTCTTAAGACTTTCATTTTTAACAATTATTGTGGACCCCAAAGAGATTTTATTTGAGTTATAGTTATTGATATTTACCAAACCATGCATGAAAACAGATACATTTAAAAATATTTATCATTTATTTTTAAAAACATACACCTATTTAATATAAACAACTTTTTATTTATTTGTTTTACTAAGATAGAATCTCGCTCTGTTGCCCAGGCTGGAGTGCAGTGGCATGATCTCGGCTCACTGCAACCTCTGCCTCCCAGGTTCAAGTGATTCTTCTGCCTTAGCTTTCTGAGTAGCTGGAACTACAGATGCCCACCACCATGCCTTTTTAGCAGAGATGGGGTTTAACGACGTTGGCCAGGCTGGTCTCAAACTCCTGACCTCAAGTGATCTGCCCGCCTTGGCCTTCCAAAGTGCTGGGATTATAGGAGTGAACCACTGCACCTGGCCACATTTTTATATAAATAGTTATATTTCCAAAATGAAAAAAAGTATTAAAAAGAATATTATTTCACATTTTTGCAAAAGTCTCTTATGCCTCGCTTAGTAGAAGACAGCTAGATTCCTATATCTGCTGCTGCCGTCAGTCTATAGTGATTTGATTGTTTGGTTGAAGAATATGAAGGAAAGGGAGGACTGTTCCTGTAGCCTTTTGAGATAATTGTGATAACTCTCTTTTGATGTTGTAACAGCTGGTAGAACCTAAATCAATGAAAAAACTTTTTATATGCTACTTGTGAAGGTAGGGGGCACAGTCTACAAGACTGTCCTTCCTTCTGATACCAACTGTGAGTTCAGGAGGTTCCCTAGAGTACCTTCAGTTTTGATAATTCACTAGGACTCTTACAACTCACCGAATGATGTTAAACCCATCATACTTTGGTTTATTATAGGTTATGGCTTATTATAGGGAAAGGATACTGACTGAAATCAGCCAACAGAAGAAATGCATAGGGCAGAGTCCAGGAAAGTTCCAAACATGAAATTTTAATTGTCTTTTCTGTATAATGTACAATATTACTCTCCTGGTGGTAGTGAAATATGACAGTAGCATGATATGTTGCCAAACAGAAGCTCATCTGAAACTTGATGACCAGAGATTTTACTGGGGCTCCATGGTTGACTGCCTGAGTGGCTGACCTTTTGTCTCTAGCCCCTCTAGAGGTAGAGCAGATACTATGTGGCCAAAGGCCCCCATCCTGTATCACATTGTTAGACTGTCTAGTGGCTAATGCCCCAGATAAAGAAAGGTACTCTTAGGCAGGACATGTCAAGGGCCTAGAATTTCCCTCCCAGTTATGGAGAACAAAAGCCAAACCTCTCTTTGGGTAAGATTAATTCTTTCCTATACACTGTTATATTAAAATATGTTGGTCTGTCTTTGTACTCTGAATGAATCTTTTACTCATGCATGATTCCGTAACATTATGAATGAGTATTTTGGAAAATATTGATTCACTGAGGTACATAGATCTTTCAGATTTTGATACATTTCTAAATGTGTAAGCTTTCAGGCTCATAGGGGTGGATATGTTTTTCAACTTAAATTTTCACTTAAAAGCTTGCATTTTATCATTAGCAACAAATACTGTTGTTTTCCTTGAAATAAGACTCATTTTTCTCATGTTTTAGAAGATGCCTGCCAAATACCCAAATTTGAATAAACCGAGTTTGTTAATCTTTCAAATAAAAATGTATTCTGATAAAAAAGCAGTTTATTCGTCTCACAACTCAGGCAGTTACAGAAGTACTTTTACATACTTGCCATTTGTCACAGTTTTTTTGTTTTGTTTTGTTTTTTGAGATGGAGTCTCACTCTGTCACCCAGGCCAGAGTCTACTGGCGCGATCTCGGCTCACTGCAACCTCTGCCTCCCGGGTTCAAGTGATTCTCCTGCGTCAGCCTCCCGAGTACCTGGGACTACAGGCGCGTGCCACCACACCTGGCTAGTTTTTGTATTTTTAGTAGAGATAGGGTTTCACCATGTTGGCCAGGCTGGTCTCGATCTCCTGACCTCAGGTGATCCACCCACCTTGGCCTCCCAAAGTGCTGGGATTACAGGCGTGAGCCACTGCGCCTGGCCTTGTCACAGTATTTTTAAAAGTGAACTCAAGGGTTGAGGTTTAATAAAATGGATACATTTGCTATTTCATGAAAGACTTTTAAAAATGAAACTGGCTTTTTTTTCCCCTAATGTCAGGTGTGGGACAGTAAAGACAATGACTACTGGTATAGTTTGATGCCATTTGCCTTGAATTGTGCAAAGGTGCCAGTAGTTTTACCCACCATTGTTTTTATGCCATCAGGTAATGTCAGCATAGCAAAAAAGGCAAAAAATGTCTTACAGTTACTATGAAAATAGTTCTGACCTTAGCGTCCCCCTAAAAAGGTTTCAGGACCCCAGCAGTCCTTGGACTGCACTTTGCAAACAACTAATCTATATAAAATGTGAGATGATGGTTATTTTTGTATAAGGTAACACAAGATTGAATAAATTTAGCTCTTTATTCTATTTGTTTTAATTTCCTGGCAAGGAAAATAATAGACTAAGTCTTTATTTGCTTTACATTTTAATAGAAATTATAAATCAGAAGCCAGATTTAAAAATAATTAACAAATTGGTCATTCTCACCTATATTTACTTTTACCACAATCAGACCTCATTGTTTTTGTTTAGCTAACTTTGTACTTTAACTAGAGGCTATTAAATCATTAATTATGTTTTTGAATTATGTAAGTCTTTCAAACTAGGAAGCTAAGTATAATCCACACATTCAGGTGGAAACATCTTTGGCTAAGGTAATAAAGCATAATTAATCTTAAGTCAAAGGACACCTTCATAGTTGAGGTGCCAAACCAAAAGGGAATGCATGCATGTAATTATTTTTCCTAGTCATGAAAATAAGCTGATTTTCTTTTAAGAACTAAACTTTCTTCACTGGCATATTCCTTCATTTTTAGTATCTCAGGGTTGCCTTCCAAGTTTAAATTGTAGTTATTGATTATTTTGGAAGGTCACACTCATTAATATAATTCTGTGCTAGTAGAGCCATCTCTGTGAGTAATGCCATGAGTGTTGAAATAGATATTTTTGGCTTAAAATTCTAGAACTTGTATAGTTCTATGTAAAGGTATTAAAAATAATAGAGACTAATTCATAGATTCCCATATTACAAGATGGGAACTACAAAACGAATACAAAATTATACAGTGTATCTTGTTATTATTTTGAAGTTCTTTGACCTGTTAAACATTTGTTTTTTCCTACCTCTATATTTCAGAGTATGGATAAACCTTTCTCCTATCCCTCTATTAAGTTTGATGTTTATGATGAAGTAATGGAAATTAATTCATTGGGAGGCTGCTGTAGCATTCAAAAATTCCTTATAAATAATGTCTGAATTAAATGCTCTGTTCTTTACTTTGCCTTTGTTTCTCCAGTTTCTCTTATAGCATTGTTTTTAACGAGTCTACAGCATTGCAAAATAAATTATGTAATTTGGTTTTTAACTCTCTGCAGGTATTGGAATAAAATCCTCATGGTATGTAAAATAGCCTAATTGGTATTGAGCAATGCAAGGAATATAGTAGATTTTAAAGTATTTGTTGAATAAGTGAATGAAAATTTTAAGTTGGATACCAATTATTGGTTTTCAGTTTTATTCAATGAATACCAGTTTCTACTATACACATGAGTATCTTGTTAAGTAGTAAATACTGAATTTTAAGGATATTAATCATATTTACACATTCATTCAGCAAACATATTATGTGTCTGCTTTGTATTGTGCACATATATTTTTACAAATTTGATTAGTTACTCTGAAAACGATTTTAAAAAGCAGAGCAAATTAACTTTTTAGGGTTTTTTGAGATAAAGCTTTTATTAGTACACATTTATTTATATTGTGCTTTTTAGATAGAATGTCAAAGTTTCCATGAACAAGTAAATTTTTCAAGTCATATTAGGATAGATAAGGGTTGATTGGAGTAGGAGGATAAAATTTAGTTTCATTTCTGTTTGGAGGAATATTTTTTAAATTCCATATTGAGTTTAAGGAATTCTAGAGACAAGGAATTGTTTTAAGTAAGGAAAAGATTGAGAGCAAAAGTGTGCCCTCCTTATTGAAAGGTCCCTGGTCATTCTCACATTAGGATCGAAGAGGAAAGTGCCCCCAGGAACACTTGAACGACACTAGTTATAAGAAAAATCCCTGTGTACACTCAGTAGGGTGTTCTTGCTGGAGCAGAACTCCAGTATTATGCCAGATTTTGTTTTTATAACTGGATACTTTTAATACAAGTAATATGCACATGGTCCTAGGACATTACTTTTTAAGCTAGGAATTACTAATCCTAACTGAATCATTTACAGGAAATTTTCTTCCTTTGTGATTTATTTTTGTCATTTTTATCAAATAATACACAAAGTTTATAAAGTCAAATAGAACTGAAAAGATAACATAAATAACGATCACTGCCTCACCTTCCTCATTATTTATATTCTGTGATAACCATTTTTAATACTTTTAGTATGTCTTTATTTACTGCCATGTTTCTACATAAAAGTCTTATACAATTCCTCTTTATTTAACATTATTTCCCCTTTGATAGGTGTAGATTTAGTTAATTTATACACTACTTTCTGTCCTCCATTCTCACAGTAGTAATATATTACAGTTTATTACATTTGTAATTCCCCTCAAGTTGATTTAGGTGCCCTTCCTTTGTGCACTCATAGGAAAAGGAAACCCAAAACTTTTACTTTGCTCTGTGGTAGCCGAGTATTGTAATTGCCTACTTAATTTCCCTATGTCACCTCACTACCAAACTTAAGTCCACTGAAGGCAAATACTGTGTGTTTCCAGCTTATTGTCATATACACTTCAGTGCCTGGCATAGAGTAGGCATGTAATAATAGATAGTATTGGTTGTTAATTGAATTGAAGTTCCTTAAGCTGGCATGTAAGATTTTTAACAACCTATTTCTGCCTGTCATTCCAGCCTCATTACCAACCCTACCCTTTTTGCAGCTTCTGTGCTAGCTATACGATAGTGCCAGTGCACACTTTGCAGGCTCTCTGACTTTGCTGATGTTGTGTTTTCTGTCTAGACAATCTTCATTATCTACCTGGAAGGCTCACCATATGCAAACCTAGCTTAGATATTATATCCTCTGTGAAGTCTTTCTGGATCTCGTGAGCAAAAGTAATGGCTATCTCATTTTTGTTCCCAGTGTTATTATTTAGTACACTGTAATAGTTAGGAGCTTGGGGTCTGGAGTCAGGCGTGGAATCAGTCCTGGCTCCATCAGTTACTAGCAGTGTGACTTCAGACACGTTGATTTCTTCATATTTCAGTTTTCCCATGTATAAAATGGAAATAATAATTAGGTTATTATGGGGCTTTTAAAACACACATATGTGTGCACACGTAACACAATACTTGATAGATGAGTGAATACCCAATAAATGTTAACTTTTTTTTTTGAAAGAAAGAAAAAGAGAGGAAAGAAAGTGAGAGTGAAAGAAAGAAAAAAAGAATGTAAGAGAGAAAGAAAGAGGGAGAGAGAACGAGATTCTTGTTCTATTGCCCAGGCTAGAATGCAGTCTAAAAATGGATATTAAAAACCTCTTTTATGCCAATAATTGTGCTTAACAATGGAGACAGGAAGGAATAAGAGATGAAAATAACAAACAAGC
>CAUYLG010049198.1:0-23540 GCA_963573385.1 Cacajao melanocephalus
GTGAATATCTATAGAATTCTTCATCCCAGGTCTCCAGAACATACATTTTTCTCAGTATCATATTACACCTATTCTGAAAGTGACTATATAATTGGAAGTAAATCACTCTTCAGCATTGGCATAGCATTTCACAGACTTAAATGAAATATTGGTTGGCTGTTTGTTTGTTATTTTCTTCCCTTATTCCTTCCTGTCTCTGTTGTTAAGTACAATTATCAGTATAAAAGAGGTTTTTAATACCTATTCCTAGATTGTATTCCAGCCTGGGCAATAGAGCAAGAATTCTGTTCTCTCTCTCCCTTTCTTTCTTTCTTCTTCTTTCTCAAAAAAAAAAAAAAAAAAAAAAAAAGAAAGAAAAGAAAATAACAGAAATGACCGGGGAAAGATACAGACTTAGAAAAGATCTAAAAAGACCTTAAGTTTACACATCAACCTAATCCTTGGCATAGAGTCAGCCTACAGTATTCTAAGCAAAACAAATGAAATAAAAATAAAAACAGCAAATCCAGGTGAAGGGGTCAAATATGAGTTCCAAATTTACTGTATTATTGGATTAAAATAAGCAACTTTCAAAACAAAAATCACAAGGCATGCAGAGAAAGAGTAAACTATGTTCCATTCAATAGAAGAAAATAAACCAACAGAAATTGTTCTTGAGGAAGTCCTTATGGTAGATCTCCTTCCTGTCTCTATTGTTAAGCACAATTATTGGCATAAAAGAGGTTATTAATACCCATTTTTAGACTGCATTCTAGCCTGGGCAATAGAACAAGAATCCCGTTCTCTCTCCCTGTTTCTCTTCTTCTTTCTCGCTTACATTCTTATTTTTACATTCTTTTTTTTTCTTTCTTCCACTCTTTCTTTTCTCTTTTCTTTCTAAAAATAAAAATAATAAAAATATATAAAACAACTGTTTTCAAGATACTCAAAGAACTTAAGGACGTCACAGGGAAAGTAAGAAATATATATATATATAAACAAAATGAAAATATAAAGAGTACTTTAAAATTAACTAAAAGTAAAGTCTGGAGCTGGGAATTATAATAACTAAATAAAAATTCATTATTGTTTGAAAGATAGTTTTGAATAGAGGGAAAAAGAATCAATGCATTTGAATATAGCATAATGGAATTTATTGAATCTGAGGGATGGAAATAAAAAATGATTGAAGAAAGTGAAAACTAAATGTATAAAACACAGTCCTGAAGACCAATATACATATTATGGTAGTCTCTGAAGGAGAAGAAAATGAAAAAGGCAAAGGAATATTTAAAGAAATAGTTTCTGAAAATTTCCAAAATTTGATGAAAGACAAGAATATAAACATCAAAACAACTTTAAAGAACTCCAGGCTGGACACGGTGGCTCACGCCTGTAATCACAGCACTTTGGGAGGCCAAGGCGAGCAGATCATGAGGTGAGGAGATCCACACCAGCCTGAACAACATGATGAAACAACTTCTCTTCTAAAAATACAACAACAACAACAACAACAAAATAGCCAGCTGTGGTGGTGCACAACTGTGGTCCCAGCTAATTGGGAGGCTGAGGCAGGAGAATCGCTTGAACCTGAAAGGCGGAGGTTGCAGTGAGCTGAGATCTTGCCACTGCACTCCAGCCTGGGCAATAGAGCAAGACTCCACCTCAAAAAAGAAAAAAAAAAAATAACTCCAAATATTGTGAACTCAAAGAAACCCACACTGAGACACATTTTAATCAAACTGTGGAAAGCCAAGGCCAAAGAAAGAATCTTGAAATTATAAATAGAAAAGCAATTCATAATATACAATCTCAATAAGACTTAGTAGATTTCTCATCAGAAACTTTGGAGTCTAGAAGGCAAAGGACTATTGTACTTAAAGAACTATAAGAACAACAACAGCAATAAACCTGTCAACCAAGAATCTGATATCTGGTAAACTGTCTTTCAAAATGTAGGCAGAAATCAAAGCATTCTAAAATAAGCAAAAGGTGTGTTTATTACCACTAGATCTGCCCTGAAAGAAATGCTAAAAAAAGTCCTGCAGTTTACATTGAAAGGATGCTAGATAGTAACTCAAAGGTATATGCGGACATAAAGACTGCAGTAAAAATAAATACACGGAAAATTTAATGTTAGTATTATTTTAAGTTTGGTTTATAACTACACATATTGTTTTTCCACATAATTTAAGGGACTAATGCATTAGTACAAATTATTACTTGACATTTTTGGACAGATAATATATAAACTATACTTTTGTTACATCAACAACTGAACAACTGAATGGGGTGGAAACTAAGCTGTCAAGGAGCAGAGGGTTTCTTTTATGTTATTGAAGTTAAAATGGCTTAATTTCAAATTAGAGTATTACAACTTGAGGATGTTAAATGTAATTCCCTTGGTAACCACACAAAAAAGCTACAGAATACCCAGAAAATGAAATATGAAGGGAATTCAAATATTTTTTCCACAAAAAAGTCAATTTAACAGTATTGCAGAAAATAAGAAACAAAAAAATGTATAACCCCTGTTGAAAACAATGGCAAAATTACAGAAGTCTTTCCTTATCAGTAATTACTTTAAACATAAGTAGATTAAACTATGAAATTAAAAAAAGACTGGCAGAATAGATTTGTAAAATTATCCAACAATATGTTGTTTACTAAAGACTCACTTTGGATCCAAAGAAAGACATAGGTTGAAAATGACAGATTTAAAAAAGATATTCCGTACAAATAGTAACCAAATGAGAGCAGGGGTAACTATACTAAACTCAGAAAATATGGACATTAAATTTAAAAATTTATAAGTGACAAAGAAGGACATTAGTTTTTAATAACAATCAGCACTGCATGAAGAAACGTAAACATTCATCTACGTAATAACCAACATCAAAATATATAAAGCAAATATTAACAGAATGTAAGGGATAATTCAAAAATACAGCTGAACAAAAGTAGTTAGAATTTAAAAATTCTAAAAACACTTAGAATTTTTTAAAACAAAGATGTCAAATCAATAGCCTCTCCATACAGCTTAAGGACCTATAAAAAGACAGACAGACATAACCCAGAGGTAGAAGGAAGGAAATAATAAAGGTTAGAGCAAAGATAAGTAAAATGGAAAATATTATTCTATCTTAAAAATAATATTCTGACTTGTGCTACAATATGGATGAATCTTGATGACATTATATGAAGTGAAATACACAAATAACAACAGGACTAATAATGCATGATTCCATTTATATGAGGTACCCAAACTAGCCAAAATTATAATGTCAGAAAGAAGACTGTTAGTTGCCAGGTGCTGTGGAGACACGAGAATAGAGATTTAGTTTAATGGGATAGAGTTTCAGTTTTCCAAGATGAAAAGAGTTCTGCATATAGATGGTAGTGATGGTTGCATAACATTAATGTGTTTAATACTACTGAACTGTAAACTTTAAAATGGTTAAGATGGTAAATTTTATGTTATGTGTATTTACCACAATAAGAATGAATTGGAAACAAAATAAACAATAAGCAAACATAAAAGACATGTTTGTGAAATTGATGTTTCCAAAAAAGACAAAATATTAGGCAACAACTTTGCCTATATACTAGGTAACTGATTTGAGTAATTGTGATAATTGACTTACAGTATATGCATATTCCTACTGAAAGAATGACCCTAAAACACAAAAGATGTTTCATGAATTTCCCAGTTTCCTCCTTTTAATATTTAAAGTATATTAAACTTTTAAACAATATTATTGCTAACCTTTTATAATTTCTTGTGACCTTCATCCATTTACAAAGTTAATATGAACACTGAAGACCATTTTATTTTCCCAGTGTTTATTAATGACCTAATCCTTATTAGCAAAGATGATGCTATTAGTAAATATTATGGTTAATTTGCTTGGAGCTCCTTGAAATTACTCTTGTCATTTTATATTTTTGTCCATCAAGAGACTGGTATTTTTTTTTTTTTTTTTGGAATATCAAGTCGCTTCACTAGTATTAAGTCTGAGTAGTTGGGTTTTTTATGTGTGTAGTGGCCTGAAGACATAGGCTCCAGCCTCTAGCATATTAATTGCATGATGATAATTATATTTGACTGATTTGTATTGATCTATATTTGACTGATTTGACTGATTTGTATTGATCACTATATTTGACTGATTTGTACTGATCACTTTTAATGAGCTCAAAAGCACAGTATAATTCTTTAGCAAACTTAAAATAGCAAGGAACTTCTTGTTACTCAGTAGTTTTGACTTCACAATAAGAGGATATTTTCAAATTTCAGAATTTTGTATTTAAATACATTGATAAATTACATATTTTGTATTAAATTCATTGATAAATTACATAATTTATTAAACAATATAGTATACATCCTTTTATAATCAGAAACTTGATATAATAAGCACTCCAGAAAAGTCCAAATATTGTTCATTGATTTAAACTATTTACAAAACCATTTCAGGAAATAACATAGAAAACCACCAATTTGGAATATACATTCCAGATAATCCATAAATTCATATTGCCTCCACCCTTTCCAGTTTGTATACTCCTGTGTTTCATGCCATGCTGCTTGCAGCAAAAACGATTCACAATCATATCCCAATAATTCACTTCAAAGTTTACTTATTTGCTGTTACTTTTCCTTGGATTTGCAAAGTAGTATCTGGAGAAGTTAGGAATACCATATAGCAGAGGCAATGATTCAAAATACTTGTTTTACTTGGATGTGATTATCATATATCCATTTTTATTGAAATATTTTATGCATGTATATGTTAAAATACATTTCTTGAATTTTTCTTATTTTATTCAACCTCAAGTTACAAGATAACTTTTGTTGTTGTTGTTGTTGTTGTCGTTGTTGTTGTTATCTAAGTATTTGATAGCTACAGTGAACCTAAAACTCCTTTTGGTCATTTTTGGAGAGTCATCGTAATAAATTTATGAAGAAGTAAATATATCCTTTATTCTACTTAGAGATCCATTAATTTCAATGCATAAGATTTGATATTTACCCCTTGTGGAAGTTTCCTTTGAAAATATGTAACAAGAAAATTGGTTGTAATAGTTCCTGTCTGATTTGGCTATCTCTTGCATTACTTAATAAATTGTGTACTTTTTCATACACAGAAGGGAAACCTGTGTGAGGATGAGATGGGCTTCGGGCTTCACCGAGATTTACATGACAGAATAAAATATGAAAATGCCTATCCATTATCAACTAAGAGAAAGATCAACTGTGGACATCCTCGACTTAAAGTAACCTCAAACCCTTTTTGTTTTCTTTGTAGGAAAACAGATACTATATAAAGAAAGAAATATGACGCCATAGTAACTAGTATTTTTACTTATTCACAATTAAGCTCATCGATAAACCTATTAAGAATGAAAAAATATGCATTTAGCCTTGGTAATGAGCTAAAGATAACTACATTTAAAATGCTTATACTAACTGTATTTCCACCCTTTTACTTGCCACAATAATTTATTGTGTAATTTTCACATTATTTCAGTTCAGAAAGTAACATATCATCAAGAAAACAGAAAAATTAGTTATCAATAACAAAAGTTAAATGGCTGGTATTAAATTTAAAATATTCCAAATTTGGGTAATCAATCAGGTATGATTTGTGAATTTAAGGGGCAAATATATTTGGGTATTTAACAAATATTCCTTTTACCATTTCAAATTACTTATATAATTTTTATTGACATCAGTAAATGATCATTAAGAAATGAAGCATATAGCTCATTCTCATCCCCAAACCCACACCAAGAATGACATTAATAGGAATCATTCCACACTAAAACTTACGTTAAAGCTGTTTCATTTAAAGATTTTTAAAAATTTATTGGCTACAAAATATATAGGCTCTTATAAATGTAGGGAGTTTAAAATTAGGAAAATAAAATCATACATTAGACATAAGATTTTTGCAAGTCCACTGACACTTTTAAATAGGGTGATTTTTTAAATGTTATCATTTGTCATAATTATAATTAGATACAACTTTTATCACATTTCAAAATTTCCTTAGAACACCTCTTTGCCAGTTTTTTAAGGCTCTAACATCATCATGAAGAAAATTAAAAGAATTGTTTAAAAAAAATGCTCCATTCTCCCATTCTGCTTATGTTGCCAGTAATGTGAATAATACCTCCATACTGTCATGTTAGCTGATAATGATCTGCTCTGCCCCCAGTGTTTTTAAAGATTTATCCACTTGACATAGTCCTACAATAGTGGAAATAGAAATATTTTTATCTTAGAAGTTATAAATGAAAATAATTAGTAACTTCCAAAAAGTTAGTCAAAATGGCCCGATAATAGATATTATGTCTAATAATAAAATGACTAACTAGAAGGCATAAGTTTATCTTAATAAAATATTCAAATTATTTTCTTGGCACAAATGCAACAATGAAACCATCCCTTGTTTTATGCAACATATATTTTAATTTAAATCAAATTCAATAGAAAAAATCACACTTTTCATAGGAAGGCAAGGGGGTTTTGTTGGATATATGCAAGGGAAAGGAATGTATTTATATATAAATATGATGTGATATAATGTTGAAAAAAAATGGAATAAAGGAGTAGGTGTTTATGGGCAAGTAAGGAATTATCTTCTAAAGTAGCTGGTAAACTCTTAATTGTGGCTATGCTTCCTTCTTTGTTCTAAAAATATCAAATCCAGAAGACTCTTCTAAGTACTACATTGACTATCAAATTTTGGTTATCCCTTGGTAAGGAATTAAGGAAATACAAAAAACCCGTGGTTTTTCATATACATGAAGTGTACATGAGTGTCATTTATTTGCACCACTTCTTGACTCGTTTGTGTAAATGCAAGCAAAAGAAAACTTGAACCTCTTTTACTCTTCGTTTTGGGCACTTTGTAAACTGGAACCAGCCTTTTATAATCTGAACAAACTAAAAGACTCGTAATTAATATAAGATGAATATATTAGGCATAGCATCTTGAAAAATCTGTCTTTATTCTTTGTATCTTTCTATAATAATAGATAATTACTGATTCTTAGCACAACTTTGTGAATAAAAGACATCACTTTTGAAAGCTTGGCCCAACTCAGGCCTCTTCCACATAAGCTTTCATGATTAGCACATAAAAAAAAATGAATATTGCATGCATGATTTCCACACTAAGGCACCTTCGATTTTCAGCATGAATTAGGGAAGAATGACATTTTTGTGATATTTTCTACCATCAGAAAGAATAACAAACTAGTTTTCATGAAAATATGTTATTGCAAAATTTGGGAAAACAGAAGAGGTGCACAGAAAATGCTAACGATCAGTGTTAGAATTGTTTATAAGGCATTTCTCTTAATACCTAATGTAAATGATGGGCAATGGATGCAGCAAACTACCACCATGGCACGTGTATACCTATGTAACAACATGATCTGCATGTGCACCCCAGAACTTAGAAGTTTAACAAATTTTTAAAAATCCAGGAAATAATGAAGAGGAAAATTAAAAAAAAAATTTACAAGAAATCATGTGCATCTAATGGATTTTATTGTATGTTATCTGAGGAAAGAATGCACTAACTAAAGAAAAACTGGCTATTCTACATGCTGCTTACAGAAATGGAAATGTAAAGGTAGGGAATTCAACAGTATCAGCAAACACTTTCCAGGAGTGTTCACAAATCTGCAGAATGTGGGGTACCGGAGAGCACTGGACGTGGCACAGGAAGGGATTTATTCTTTCACACTTCAATATCAGTGGACTAACTATTCTTTTGCATAACTTCCTTGCTCCCCACCCCTTTGCCCCCCAAATATTTTCTATTTTTTCATTACATTTTTCTATTTTTTTCATTACATTTTCTAATGTATTGATCAGGAAGAGTACATCTTAGAAAACAAAAATATTATGGTAAATGCATAAGAATTATGTATTATGATTTTTGTTTATCATCTCATGCAACATTCTTGAAGTGAGTGCACATAAATGAAATTGCCTTCGAGTACTCTCTTTGAAACATTCTAAAGTCTAGATATGAAAAATGGGAGACCAGTTTGTGTTGATTCCCCACCAAACTGAAATAAGTGCTACATGATGCTCTAAGCAATCAACTGAATTTCCTGTATCTTTACCCAGCATTCCCTTCTCTAATTCCTCCCCTTTTAAATGCATGTTCTCAGTGTTACTGTCTAGTGTTGTTTGTAAAAAACATGTAAATGGCAATTACTAAATCAAAACTACTTTAAAATAGTATCTTTGAAGGTACTAACACTTATTTGGCTGTGTAAGATTTAAATGCTATATTATTTTTAGAAGATACAATTTTTATTTCTTATACATAGCTTTAGTATTTTCTTCACACTCTGTGTTCTTTATAACTATCTTTATTTCTGCATCTACACGAGATTGTAATCTATTGGGGCAGAGAAAGTGCTATAGAAACAACTAGAGTGTAGAAAAGAACACTACAGTATTCCTTTAATTTTTTTTTTTTTTGAACAAAGAGTCCTTTCTGGTGGAATTTTCTGGAAAGGAAATGCACATACACACATACATGTATATATATAAATGTGTGTGTTTATATATACACATACAATGAATGTGATTGTATACATATATATAAACACATTCATACATGCAAACATAACCATTGTAGTTTAAAATTAAACATTCTAACAAAAGGAACGGTGTAAATAAGCAAGCATTCTTTTTGCTTTGAGGCTAAAATTGTGATTATTTTTGCTTCAGTTCCTTTAGCTTCCTTTCTAATGTCCCAGGGACCTGGGTGGGCTTGTATAATGCACAGATGACAAAGAAAATGTCTGTCTTCTTTCTGACATCAGGACCTTTCACCAAAGAAAATTGTGAACATTAATTAATGTGATTTGCTCAGCTCATCCAAACACAAATGCTGTCTGGGCCAGACCTAATGGGGCTTCAGATATGCCTTTACCAGTGTGGCTAATCTAATTCCCTGTGCAATCCTTTTTTCTTGCTTCACTGTTTGCTCAGCAGACACACTCACTTTCTCTGAACATTTCTTTCTGTAGTTACATATAGTGTGAAGTCACATTTTAACAAGAAAAAATATTTTAATAATTTAATAGAGAAATTAGAATTATTCATCACTATTCAGCTACCAGCGTAACTGGAATAAGGGTACTCTATATAAAACTATTTGAAATAATGAATAAATCTACTTTGAATGGATCCTTTAGTTTATTATATTCCCATAGGCATGGGTCATGATATACCTTATAAATATATTTGATAACAATTTTGACCATAGTAAAATATATTTAATTCTGGTTTTAATATTTCCTACTTATAAGGGCTGAAGCTCCATTTCACGTAAAAACGTGTAGAAAAGTAAATAATTACCCTAATAATTAAATGACATCACAGTCACAATATATTAGCATAATCCATAGTCATTTGGAGATAAAACTTACAGAAATTGGATCTTACATTTTTTTCTCCTACCACTGTATTTCATGTGTCTGAACAAAGATACACATGTACAAGTTACTTCCATTTGCCACAGCATGCGCAAATATTCAGATACACATTTCAACTAATTATATTCTGAACAAAAGGACAATGCTCTGAATGACAACAAGGGAAACTCCATTATCAAAAGCTGTATTATGAAAGGGAAATGTCTAAGGAGTTTTTCAATGAAAAATAAAAACACATTAAAATAAACTAATCCTACATAACTACACTGAGGAAAACAAATGGAGCATCTGCTAGGTTTTTTTGTTTGTTTGTTTGCTTTTTCCCCCTCAGATACTGATAAAGTTAACTCTGAGATTGAAAAGATACATGCTTAATTTTAAATGTTTTATTTTAAAAAACAAATCCAGTGGTATAATTTAAGCTTGTCCCATGTGAACCAAAATTACATATTTTTAAAACAATCTATGAGTCTATCTGCTTGAATAATTTTATGGCACAAGTTATGAATACTTAGTGTAACAGAAAAATAATGGAAAATATTAATCAGGAAAACATATCATTAAAATCAGCTTATATTTCAGAAAAAACAAGAATAAATATAGAGGCTGACAAAAAATAAAGAAAGTAAAGTGACAGTTCAGACACTATGAATTTATAAACAAATAAGTACATTAAGAATCCAAGTAGGCTGGGCATGGTGGCTCACGCCTGTAATCCCAACACTTTGGGAGGCGGAGGCAGGTGTATCATGAAGTCAGGAGTTTGAGACCAGCCTGGCCAATACAGTGAAAACCCATCTCTACTAAAAATACAAAAATTAGCCAGTGTGGTGGTGCATGCCTGTAACCCTAGCTACTTGGGAGGCTAGACAGGAGAACTGCTTGAACTCAGAATGCAGAGGTTGCAGTGAGTGGAGATCCTGCAGCTGCACTCCAGACTGGGTGACAGAACAAGACTCTGTTAAAAAAAAAAAAAAAAAAGAATCCAAGTACATGATTCACACAGATTATGTGATGGTGTATTGATAAAACAAGTAAGTGATGTCCTGGAGCCGTCTTTTACCACCAACTTTTCAAATGTCCCTGAATAATCACTCTTTCTTCCCCAAAATATAGATCTTAACTAAAAGAAAGCCTTTTCTTGTTATACTATTTGAAATAAACAGTACAAGTGTTAGGATACTGCAGCTCATTTCCTGACATTCATTTCATGATAGGAAATTCAGTACTGTAAACTGACAAATGGGTTTACGGGAAAAATTAATGCAATATGGGCATTTCTGTTTTAACGTCCTCTATATTCCCTTACTTTAGAACATATTTTGACATAATATTTTCCTATCTAAAATTTGTATATACCAACTTTATTCTGTTTTCCTACCTTATTTATATCATCTTGTACAATTAATCAATTGCTTTAAAAAAGTTATTTAAAACACAGGTTAAGTCGTCATGTTAATACTCTTTCAAGAAGCAGCACATTTCTCAGGGATATAGCATGAGATTTATTAAATTTCATTGTATGGGAGAGCTCACAGGAAATTGTCTTTCATAGAGGGTGACAGAGTAATTGTACATTTAGAGTAATATGTGGTATTAGACCTACTCTCTATGATTAGATTGTGATGATGTAAAAAATTTTAGTACATTTTGAAACATTTCTGTAATTGTTAACAATGTGCCATTATATAGACCAATTTCACAAACTTTTCATGGTCTGTCACTGTGTGAAATGATGAGAAAAGTGTTTTTTCTTTTTCCTTTCATGATGGCTAGGTAAGAAAGTTTCTAGAATGTACTATTTTCAGCATTGTTATAAACTTTGTGACTTAGTCACACCTTTATACTTACAAAAAGTATATGGATAACAGTAATGGCATCAAAAAGATGTTTATTATGATCAGAGAATTACAAATTAAAGCCATCATAACATATCACCTCATGCCCATTACAAGTAGCTATTAACAAAATTTTAAAAATACAAGAGATAATAAGTGTTTATGAGGCTGTACAGATAAGAAAACCCTTGTATACTCTTGGTAGGCATATCAATTAGTACAACAATTATAAAAAATAGTATGGAAGTTCCTCAAAAAAATAAAAATAGAACTACTACTCTTCAAGATAAAAATGCTCAACAAACTAGGCATAGAAGGGCAACATTTCAAAATAATAAAGACTATGAGAAACCCACAGCTAACATAATACCAAATGGGGAAACGTTGAAAGCCTTTCCTCAAAGACCTTGAGCAAGACAAGAATGCTCATTTTCAACACTCCTATTCAACATAGTACTGGAAATCTCAGCTAGGGCTATCAGGGAAGAAAAAGAAAGAAAACCACTCAAAAATTGGTGTCCAAACTGGACAAGAGGGAGTCAAATACCCCTGTTTGCAGACAACATGATCTTATGTGAGGACTTAGGACTGATAAATTTGGTAAACTTGCAGTATACAAAATCAACATACAAAACTCAGTAATATTTCTAGACATCAATAATGAAGTAGATGAATAAAAAAATCAAGAAGTCAATCCCCTTTACAATGGTTACAAAAAAGAAAAACAAAAAAGAAAATACTTAGAAATGAATATAACCAAAGAAGTTAAAGATCTCTGCAAGGAAAACTATCAAACACCAGTGAAAGAAATTAAGAGACACAAGCAAATGGAAAGACAACTCATGCTCACAGATCAAAATAATTAAAATGACCACACTACTCAAAGTAATCTGCAGATCCAAGCCAATCCTTATCAAAACACAAAGTCATTTTTCATAAAAATAGAAAAAAGATAATCCAAAAATTTGTATGGAACAACACCACAAAAAGTCTCAAATAGCCAAAGCAACTCTGAATAAAAAGGACACAGCTAGGACATCATACTACCTGACTTTGAAGTATAAGACAAGGCTATAGTAACCAAAACAGAACATATTGGTATAAAATTAGACAAATGGGACAGAATAGAGAACCCAGAAATAAATCCACATATTTACAGCCAACTGATCTTTGACAAAGTCACCAAGAACAAATGTTGGGGAAAGGACACCTTCTTCAATAAACGATGTTTGGAAAACTGCATAACCACATGCATAAGAATGAGACTGGATCCCTATTTCTCACCACAAACAATGTCAACTCAAGTTGGGTTAAAGACTTTACATAAAACTTGAATTTATAAAACTAAGAAACCATGGAAAAAATCTTTTCAGGACATCAGTCTAGGCAAAGATTTTATGGCTAAGACCTCAAAAGAACAGGCAAAATTTTAATGAAACATGTTCAACTAAAAAGCTTCTGCACAGCAGAAGAAAAAAATCAACAGAGGGAAGAGACAACATCTTCAATGGAAGAAAATATGTGGAAATTATTCATCTGACAAGGGACTAGCATCCAGAATATATAAGGTGTTCAAGCACTTCAACAATCTTTTTAAAAAATTTCATTTGAAAATAAGCAAAGGACATAAATAGACATTTCTCAATTGGAAATGGGCAAAGGACATAAATAGACAGTTCTCAATAGAAGACATATAGACAGCCAAGAGATATGAAAAAAATATGCTTAACTTTGTTAATCATTAGAGAAATGCAAATCAAAATCACAATGAAATACTGTTTCACCCAAGTCAGAATAGCTATTATTAGAAAATAAACAATAAAAGATACTGGCAAGGATGCAGGGAAAAGGAAACTCTTATACATTGCTAGTCAGAATGCAACCACCATGGAAAATGCTATGGAGATTTCTCAAAAAACTAAAAATAGATCTACCATATGCTCCAGGAATCTCCCTATTTAATATCTATCCAAGGGAAAAGAAATTAATACATCGATGGGATACCTGCACTCATATGATTATTCAGCACTATTCAGAATAGTGAAGATAGAGTATCAACTTAAGTGTCTATCAACAGATGAATGAATAAAGAAAATGTGGCATATATGCACAATGGAATACTATTTGTCCATAATAATAATAAATCATGTTATTTGAACAACATGGATGAAATTGGATGTCATTATAAGTGAAATAAGGCAGGCACAGAAAGACAAATACCACATATTGTCACTCATGTGGGAACTAAAAACCTTGAACTCATACACATAAAGACTAGAAAACTCTATACCAGAGACTGGGAAGACAGGCTGGTAGAGGGGATGAAGAGAGATAGTTTATGGATAAAACACACAGACAGAAATAAGCTCTAATGTTTGATAGCAGACTAGGGTGACTGTATTAGTAACAATGTTATGCATATTTCAAAGTAACTAGAAGAGGGGGCTTGAAATGATACCAACACATAAAAATGATAAAAACTTAAGGTAAAAAATACTCCAAATACCCTGAGACTTGACTATTACACCTTTTAAGCATGTAACAAACATTCAAGTGCACTCCATAATCATGTAAAATACTATGTACCAATAAAAGAGAGAAAACTAGAACTAACATATGACCCAGCTATTCCACTTATGAGTATAAATACAAGGAAATGAAATCAGTGTTTTGAAGAGATCTGTAGGTCCATGTTGATTGCAGCATTATTCAGAATAGCCAAGATATGAAAACAAGTTATCAATGGATGAATGGATGAAGAAAATGTGTTATGCAGTATATACAGAATGGAATACTATTCAGTGTTAAGAAACAAGAAAATCTTATCATTTGCAACAACATGAATAAACTTGGAGTGCATATGCTAATGAAGTAAGTTAGACACAGAAAGACAAATATTGCGTGACCTCACTTAGATGTGGAATCTAAAAAAGTGTAATTCATGGAAGTAAAGAGTACAATGTTGGTTAGCAGGGCCTGGGGTGGGTATGTGGGGGGATGAGGCAGGCAGAAAGATATTGGTCAAAGTGTACAAAGTTTCATTTAGACAGTAGGAATAATTTCTGGAAATCTATTATACAGAATGGTGACTTTGGTAACACTGCACTCTACACTTGAAAATTTCTGAGAGTAGACTTTAAATATTCTCACCACAAAAATGACACTTACGTGAGATGATAACTATGTAAATTCACTTGATTTAATCATTTATATATATATATATATATGTGTGTGTGTGTATATATATATATATGAAAACATCATGGTGTACACCATTTTTATTTTTCAATTTAACAATTTTTAAACACGTGTTTATTTTTACTATTATTTATTTTTAGAATATCAAAATTTTCTCTAAAAAATATACACACCCATACAGATGATCAATATAAATAATCTTTTCTTTTCTCCCAAAATAGTTTCTGTCCTAAAATATAAGTAGATCATCTGGTGTATATGCTTAAAATTCCAACTGAGAATTCCAGAGTCCCCTTTTTGTCAGCAAAAGACACTTTTATAAAGCTTAAAAATATATGTGTTCAGACTTGTATATAGCAGTCAATCTCTTATTGAAGTGGGTCCAATAAAGATGTATGAAGTAGTATTTTGTTATAATGGCACATTTGGGTATAATATGACATACCCCCTCTATATAACTTCTCCAGTTCTTCAGTTGTAAGATGTATAAAGTGGCCATCTGACAACTAAGCTCTGATATTCAACTCCTAGGTACAAATTGACACATGCTAGGTGCTTTATAAATATATGTTGATTATTAAACTACTTCTGATATGTATCCCATTGTGAAATAATGTGGAGAGGTGACAAAACATTCTAAGAAATATACCAAATTTTACGTAAGATAGTGAGATCAATATTATAATTAAAGTGAGGAGGCTCATACTGCTGAAAATTTTTGGTGATTTGGGGAGGCACCCATATGCACACTAATAATTACCCACCTAATATCTTTAAATGTATTCAAAATCAAATCAAATCTATAAAGATTTATAGCTCTTTTACTAAGATAAAAGCACGAAATTACACATTGCTTCAACTTTCATTGCTGGTACTATTGAATCAAGGCACTGAATGCTACCCATCTCAAAAAGAGAGTTCTATTGTCATTATACAAAGTAACACTTGAATATTTCACTAAAAAAGTTTCAAGATAGAAAAATATCCACAGTGGGTGAAAATTCATTTTATAAAATTATTTTTAAGAGGGCACAAAGGGGATCTGTTTATTTACCACAGAGAGTATCATTCCAGTTTCAATACACTTCCTACATCTCTGTAAGAAAATGAGAAGAATATTGCATTTCAAATCAAACATATAACACAAGAGAATTTTCACATAAGTGAAACTAGGCCATTCTGTCTAATTCAACTATTCTAATTTCCATTTATGGATGAAGAACATTTCAAAATATTGACTCCAGAGTGAAACTGGATTCAGATGTACATGTTAAATTTGTTAAATAAAATGAATTTCCAAACTTGTGTATGGTTATGAATGTAACCTATTTTTTTAAGAAAATAAGATTTCTTTTTATTTTCCTTAGTCACATTTTTCTCTTAAAGATCAATCAATTAAGGAAAATTTCATAACATATTTCTATAGTGATTTCAAATTGTTGATATGCTGTAGAAATTCTTAAGAAGTTGTTCTGCAGAAAATATCCATTTTTATCATTAATGTTATTTTACCTTAATAATGAGAAGCCATTATGGAGCCACAGTTTTATAAGTGCTTCTCTTATAAACACTGGTTTTATAATTTCCTTATTTAAAACAAAGCAAACCAAAACAAAACCATAATTCAAGCTACGGTTATTTTGCAACAATTCATTGTCCTATAGTTGGATAAAATTCACTTGTATATCTAATTAGACTGATGTTCATACTGTATTAGTTTTTGGTTAGAATTTTTTACTGTTTTTTTCTTTTTGTTCAAAAAACAAAATTATTTTAGGTCCCCATACAAAAAATATCTTACAATAGTAATAGTAATTATATAATTCTTACTGTGTGGTTGGCATCATTCCAAACACTTTACAAATGTTAACATTAATTTAATCCCCTTAACCCTATAAGCAAACACTATCATGTTTTTTTTTTTAAATCATAGTTTTATCTTATAGATAAGCAAGGACATATACAAGGAAATAAAGTAACATACAAGATAACCATTATTAAATGTTTCTGAATCCCTCCTCTACATATTGGGAAACATTGCATCTCAGGCCTACTCTGACCAATTATTGTACATTTGTTGTGGCTATTCAGCTTTTTTAGGAAACAGGTTGTACTGCTACTATAAAATTATAAAAAACTTGGATACTTTCCAAAATGTATATATCTAAACAAATGACCAGATATTTGATAGAGGCCTGAGGAAAAACTAAAAAAATTTCAAAGACAGACTATGATTGTATAAATTTGTTGATTATAAACAGCATTTACTAATTCAGAAGTGATAAATATAATGATAAATGAAAATATAAATAGAATATGAAATAACTTCACAAAATGTGTGCAATTTTAAATTTTTCTCAAGGATAGTTATGCTTATGAAGATACTGAATAGATATAATGAAAATAGTTTTTGCCTCAATAACCTGTTTGACATTTGTTTATATTTTAATAGTCATAATAAAAAAATCAAAAGGATTAAACTCTTACCCCCAGCAGTTACCACAGACAAAAATTAATTCAGGATGGGTTATAAATCTGAATTTAAAAGCTAAGGCTATAAAAGCTAAAATTATAGCATTTCTAGATAAAAACATAAATATTCATGATTTCAGAGTGAACAATTTTTTAGTCAAAATTTAAATGTTAACAATACAAAAGATTAATATGTTAAAATGTATCAATATTCAAAACTATTGCTCAATACAGGCAGGTTAAGAGTGTAATGTATTTGACAATACACAAACTGAACAAAGAAACTATATCTAGGAAATACTTTTGAAAACATCTACAAATTATAAGAGAGAAAAATAACTCAATTTTTAAAAATTGAGCTAAATACTTCAACAGGCATTTTATAAAATAAGATAGCTAAGTAGCACATAAGAAAATATCTGCATTGCACATTATTAATTATAGGTGAATTGCAAGTTAAAACTTCAAATAAGCTGGCCCACCCATCCAAATGTTCCATCACAAAGACTGACAATAACAAGTGATACCAAAAGTCTGAGGTAGGACGGGAACTCTCATCCAAAGCCAGTGGGAGTTTAAAACAGCTCAACCAAGATGGAACATTATTTTGCAGTTGTCATCTTATGACCCACAAATTCTACTCGTAGGACATCTGACTGCAAGAAAAGTGAATGCGTTTTTCAAACAAGACGACTTCTCTAAAGATATTTGCAGCAGCTTATTCATAAGAGCCCAAAATAAAAAAAATCATATCAATGTTCATCAACAGGAGAAAGGAAAAACAACCCGTGATCTAATTCTTACAGGGAAATACTTTGATTAAACAAATACTATCAATACATTTGAAAACATGGATAAGTCTCAAAAACCTGAGGGAAGAAAGAAGTCAGTTGCAAAAGAATACATGTCAAGTTAAAGAGCAGTGTGTGGTGATAAAAAAAATCAGAGTTCGCTCATGGGTGTAGTGGGTAGGAAGATGGGGGCCTGTCTGGATAGGAGCATGAAGAAACTTCATGGAATAATAGAAATCTATATCTTGATTTGAATATTACTTACTTGGGTATATAGAGGTACCACAGTTCATGGGTCTATATGTTTAATATTTATGCTCAATTTATGCTCAATATGTAAAGTATATATCAATAAAGTACTATTAAGAAAAATGGAGAGATAAGAAAACCAGTTCTTCCTATAACATAATTGTGTCAAAAATGAAAGCAAAACAAAAGTCATTTAACTGGCCATCATTCATTTCTTGAGTACAACTACAAATATATAGGTAATATAGGGAGAAAAGGAGAACATTCAATTAGGAACACCTAATGGTGTTTAACATTACCCAAGTTTGAGATATAATTGCAATTATGTTTTTGTCAGAAACTATATCTTAAATAGTTATACATTTTTTAAATATTCATTGGTAAAAGGTAAGTTTCAATTAAAATGATTTGGATGAAAGTTATTCTATAATGAGAAAAGAAAAAGATAAAAGGAAATAATTATGTAACATATTGTTGAACATAAATCATAAATATTTTACTATGTAAGATTTGATGTAGTATTTTGACATATGAATGTAAAACATTTATTTGTCTTCTAATACATTTGAGAAAGGTTATTTGAACTATAGGAATTTTATTTTAAGAATGATCTTGCAAAAAGAGAAAACATTTTTTTAGTATCAAAAGTATTTGAAATATTCTTAATTTTAAACACCAATCATAAAATGACAAACAGGAAAAAAACCTTTTAAAGATGTTCAAGGCATGTGGTAATTTACTCATATAATTTGTTCAAGGAACAGAAGTCTAGCTACTCACCAGATAAAAAGCTGAATGATTAACATAAAAATGTATGACATCTATAAAAGTTAACAGCCATAATACTGAAAGCTGGAAATATAAGAGCTGAATAAACATGAGAGCTCCTGCCTGACAACTATTAACTTCACAATCCAGAAACAATTTCTTGAGAATCTTTGAGGTTTTGTTCCAAATTCTTCATCTCGTTTATTTTAGTGAGACTTAATTTATTACTTTGGAGAAGCATATTGATATCAAATAGGAAAATTAATTGGAACATGTATACATAGAGAAGCTATAGATGAAATACATTTTATTTATATGTTGTGTCCATTTAAATAATATATACTTTATTTACTTAATTTTATGTTGTATCCATTTACATCATGGCTACAATACTTAGAGAATGTTAAATCCCTTTTTCAGTGAAAAAGACATTAGGAAGTATCAAGCATTGTTGCAGATTATTCTGCCAACACTACCCTCTTTTATAAGCAATACCTTTGATTATTTTTTAATCATGGAAGGGTCTCAGTCAAAATCTAGTTCTAGATTTCTGGCTCTCAGTATAACTAATCTCTACATGCAATGTAAACAATCTTAATAATGTATTCTTAAGACAATGAGTTATATAAATATGTGTATAGTATTTTACTAATAATTGTAACATGTGATCCTTGAGAAAATTACACTTTGAAAAAGACAATTCCCATTAGATTGAATCTCTCATCAGATGAAGAGCTCAAATTTGCTCATGTTTCACCAAATGTAAAATATCTCCTGAAATCAAGGCATATATTACAGTTAAACAGTCAAAAGTTTTTTAAAAAAAATTGGGCCAGGTGCAGTGGCCTATATGTGTAATTCCTAGCACTTTTGGAGGTCAAGGTAGGAGGATCACTTGAGGCCAGGGATTTGAGACCAGCCTGGGCAACATAAGGAGATCCAGTCTCTAGAATTTTTTTAACTTAATTAGCTGGTTAACTGTATTCCTAGATATTTCATTGTTTTCTGGCTACTGTAAATGGATTGTATTCTTGATTTGACTCTCAGCCTAAGTATTATTGGTATATAAAAATGCTACTGATATTTTGTGCATTTATTTTATATTCTAAAACCTTCTGTAAGTTGTTTATAAGTTGTAGAGCCTTTTGGCAGAGTCTTTGGGGTTTTCTAACTATGAAATCAGAGAAGAGAGATATTTTGGCATTCTTTTTCTATTTGGATCCCTTTTATTTCCTCTTGTTGCCAGACTGCTCTGGCTAAGACTTCCAGTACTATGTTGAAAGACTTTTACAGTAAGAACTACAAAACACTGTTGAAAGAAATCAGAGATAACAAAAATACATGAAAAAAAAATTTCATGTTCATGGGTTAGAAGAATCAATATCATTAAAACGGCCATAGTGCCCAAAGCAATGTATATGTTCAGTGTTATACCTGTCAAACTACCAAGGTCATTCTTCACAGAATTAAAAAAAAATTCTAAAGTTCACATGGAACCATAAAAGAGCACAAATAACCAAAACAATCCCAAGCAAGAAGAATAAACCTAGAGGCATCACATTACTCAACATCAAACTACGCTATAAGGCTACAGTAACCAAATAGCACGGTACTGGTACAAGAACAGATAGATGAATAGATCAGAATAAGAAACTCAGAAATAAAGCCACACCCTACAAACATCTGATCTTCAACAAGGCTGAGATGAACAAACATGCAGAAGAATAAAAGTGAACTCTTACATTTTACCATATAAAAAAAACTCAATATAGATTAAATATTTAAATGGAAGACCTCAAACTATAAAAACCCTAGAAGAGGCCAGGCGCAGTGGCTCACGCCTGTAATCCTAGCACTTTGGGAGGCTGAGGTGGGTAGATCACCTGAGGTCAGGAGTTCAAGAACAACCTGGCCAACATGGTGAAACCCTATCTCAAAAAAAAAAAAAAAAACCCTAGAAGAAAACCTAGGAAATACCCTTATCAACATTGGCCTTGACAAGGAATTTTTTGCCAAGTTCCCAAAAGCAATTGCAACAAAACCAAAAATTGACAAGTGGAACCTAGTTAAACTAAAGAGCTTCTGCACAAAGACAAAATGAAAAAACAAACAAACAAACAAAACCTATCAGAGTAAACAGACAACCTAAGAATAAGAGAACATATTCGCAAACTATGCATCTGACAAAGGTCTGATATCCAGAATCAATAAAGAACACAAGTCAACATGCAAAAAACCACCTCATTAAAAATGGAAAAAGGCCATAAACACTTTTCAAAAGAAGACATACAAGTAGCCCACAAACATATGAAAAAATGCTTACCATCATGCATTAGAGAAATGCACATGAAAACCACATTGAGATACCATCTCACACCAGTCAGAATGGCTATCATGAAGTCAAATATAGCAGATGTTGATGAGTCTGTGGAGAAAGCTGAATTATACACTGTTGGTGGGAATATAAATTAGTTCAGCCACTGTAGATGGCAATTTGAGGATTTCTCGAAGAACTTAAAACAGAGCTACCATTCTACCTAACATTTCCATTACTAAGCATATAGTCAAAGGAAAATATATCTTTATACATAAAGATACATGCACCCAAATGTTCATATCCAGAGCAATGAACATGAAACATCACAAGAGCAAAGACATGAAATCAACCTAGGTGCCTGTCAATGGTAGATTGGATAAAGAAAATGTGGTACATATATACCATGTAATAACACACAGTGATAAAAGAAGGAGATAATGTCATTTGCAGCAAAATAGATGGAGCTGGGGTCCATCATTCCAAAGCAAATTAATTAAGGAACAGAAAACTAAATATTACATGTTCTCACTTACAGGTGGAAGGAAAACATTGAATATACATAGATCTAAAAATAAGAACAATAGATACTGAAGACTACTTGGGGAAAGAGGAGAAGAAGATATGGATTATAAAGCTACCTATTGGGTACTATATTCACTATCTGGGTGCAATATACCCATGTAATAAACCTGCACATGTACCTTCTGTATTGAAAAAAAAAGTTGACATTTTTAAAAAGAAAAAAAAACTATTAGGACATTTCAAGCATACATGATTATTAACTATGCTATGTCATCATGTTGTACATTTTATTTCCAGTACTTACTCAATTTATACTTGCAAGTTTTGTACCCTTTGATCAGAATCTCCCTCTTCCCATCACCCACCTTCTGAATTCTGATTTCTTTTTTAAAGTTTTTATATTTAAATATATAAAGTCTATTTCTAAAAAAAGAAAACAATATTACCTAGGCATAGTGGCATGTGTCTGTAGTCCCAAAGACACAGAGTATTACTTGAGCCTAGGATTTTGAGGCTTCAGTGAGCCACGGTTCAGCCATTGCACTCCAGCCTGTGCAAAAGTGCAAGATCCTATCCTAAAAAAATGTACTCGATTTAATAAAGTAACCAAAAAAAGCAATGTTCCTTTTAATATGAAACGAAATTTTCATAGTACATAGTATTATCTATTTAGGACATCTATATGTTTCAAAAAAATGAAATGTCATTAAAACTGAGGGGTTCAAGTATGTTCATCTCCATACCAGGCACTGGCTTCACATCTCTTGATCCACCAAAGAAACTTCTAGGAATAAATGTGGCACAGAAAAAAAGAGCCCAGAATTAGAACTCAGGTAACAAATTTCCAGCTATGAAATATTTGACAAGTTTTTCTTTCTTTCCCTCTCTTCTTTTGTCCTCCTTACTCTTCCTTTCTTCTTTCCTTCCCATCGCTAGATGCATATCAAACATATTAAAACAGGTAACTTAATAGCATTTATAACATTCAAATTTAATAGTATTTATTAAAGTTATTCACAAACGTAAAGTGTATCATGTAATAGGTACATATTTAAGAAAAATATTGGAAGACTATACTTCTTGTTACTTTATATGAGAATTGTAAGTTTAAGTGCTTTTAATACTCTGGTAGAGGCCATAATGTCCAATCCCTTATTTTACATAGATTACAGGACTTAGGTTCCAAAAGTGCTAGGAGAGAAATATCTTAATTATTTTTATTCTCAAAAGAGTACTTGCTGTGCTTCATTCTTACTTCTTCCATATTTTATTTTTAATTGTCTTTTTTATCCCTAGTTGACAAACTTAATTACCTAATTATCAGAATGTATATTCTTCCATTCTGTAATCTAAGCAGAGATCCTTCCTCTTCAGTCATATCTCAGGCTTTGGCTGTTAATTATTGCCAAACTAGATCTATAGTGTTACATTTATGTTTGACCTATATGACTTTATGTTAATTTTTCATGCATTCCACCATCACCATTTAATACAGTTTGCTCAGTGGAACATTTCTTCAGTAGAATGTTGACAAATACATCTAAAAATGATTCAACTAAAAAATCATCGTAGTAGCTTTATATTTTAAGTAAATGTGTAAGGTTTTTTAAATATATTTTTTATTGTACTTTAGATTCTGGGGTACATGTGCAGATAATGTAGAATTGTTGCATAGGTACACATACATGGCAATGTGGTTTGCAGCCTCCATCCTCCTGTCACCTATATCTGGCATTTCTCCCCATGTTATCCCTCCTCAACCTCCCTACCCCCCACTGTCCCTCCCCTATTCCACCCAACAGACCCCAGTATGTGATGGTCCCCTCCCTGTGTCCATGTGTTCTCATTATTCAACACCCACCTATGAGTGAGAACATTACAGCTGTGTATCTCTCTTTATGCACTTTTAAAGTATTGTTGACATTGAATTACAGG